>CM052200.1:5922337-6016295 GCA_028455805.1 Lasioglossum figueresi
AAAAACTCAGCGAATTGAATTGTTCATTGCATTATTTGGAATCGAAGTGGCGCCATAAACAATTTTTAAACGTTTCTGTGAGGCCTACTTGTGCAATCTGCTTGCACAATCGCCGGCAGTTTTATGGTTATCACACCGCGCATCTCTACGCGTTTATGTCACCTGCAGATCCGTGAAATACTAAGGAAACGTGCGCAGTCGGCGCAATTAACGGTGTTTTTATTCGATTTCGATCTCCATCGTTAGAAAATTAATGGTCAACAAATAAAAATGTGACATTTTATAAAAATGAGAGTTTTCTTTACGATTCGAAATTTCTGCGAATTACTTTGAGAAATTGCGGTATGATTGTCGGTCGTCTGGCGAATCGATTTGAAAACTGAATTGCTTATTAGCTCGTGAGAATGAGATCTCTATCGCTAGTTAGATCGCTAATTTTTTGCTGTTTGACGCTACAAGAAAGAAGCCTCGAAGAGGTAGCGACTGTGAGAAGTGTAAATTCTTCGTTACGGTTCAGCGCGTTGAAGAATACGGCGAACTCTGCGGAAGGGGGTTAATTAGCGTACAAGGGCCCGGCGATGTTGCGCGAAATAAGAAAACACGGCGAGCTCTTTATTTCGTGTCCGCAGGCCGGGAAATTTAATGGGGGATGATTACCATAAACTTACTGAATTTACACGGGGGACGGGGGGTTCCACGGTTCTGCCTTTAACTTGAACAAATGTGCTGCTTCGCTCAACACGAGTCTTATCGGAATTATAAACATGATCGATTATATGTATAGTTATAAAATATGATCCACCGTCCGCGCCCGAGGGTTATATCTGCGCATGTCGTTAATTTTTTGGAATATTAAGTTACATCGATGTTGTAATTGGTTCGTATCTCGTACACCTATTTTTCTGATGAACGCGCGAAGATATCCAGAGTCCATTAATCATAATTGACAAGACAACATAGAAAAATTGTTGCCGACCACGGATCTTTAAAAAGCCTCGGATAATCGTTGTCAGGCGACGCGTTAACATTATTTTACATACGATAACTACTCGACGGAAGATCAGAACCAGGTCAGCACGGTGTAGCCAGGTTCTCGTTTGTCCGGAAGAAAAACACTGGCAAAAAGTAGCCTGCGACCGGACCTCGTCTCCATAAATTAATCGTTCTCGCCTATGATTGCGCGCAAACATCTGCCAGGCTCAATAATTGCGTGTCACCGGCGAAGATTACTCAACGTCGTTAGGCAGATGAGGGGAGAAAAAGCGTTGTATCGGTCCGCGGAAGAAGATTGTTCGCTATTAAACGGGGTTAAAGTGACGTAACGTGAATCTGATCGTACGAACCGGCAAGAGAAAGAGTGCGAGAGTGTCAGAGGAGTAGCTTGGGTGGAAATAAAGCGGCAGGTAAATAATGAGATTCTTTTTTGCTCGTCCCTCGTGGCCCTTATCAATTGAGCGCGGTTATTGCATTATTTAAGACTTTGCGCCTCGTTAAAGCAGAAGGGATTGCCGAGATTATCAGCGGGCTGAAGCGGCGTGTCCTTGACTGATGCATTCTCGAGAGCGCGGAATTTTCATACCGAAGATACCGCCGCAACAGTTTAATCACGTTCCTGTCATCGATTTTACGGTACGTGACCACGATAACCGATGCACCGACTTTCTTCCTTCTCCATACTGTCGAACGTTTTATTCCTGCATCGACCAGAACACTGTAGCGCGTCCATACATGCGGAAATTCCGGGACCGAAGCACCATTCATTCGCTTCGTCTACAGGTGATATTTCTTGATAGAATTTGTTTGTTTCGAACGATACTTTAATGAGACTTTTATCAACGTATTACTGCTGCTTTCCCGATTAAAACTATACCCGACACGGCGAATTTCGGATCATAGCACACGTTTAATACACGATACAGTGGTCAGAAAGTGGCCAGAGTTAGGATAGAAGAACCAGGGGTGAACATATGTAATGATAAATGATGCAAGAAAAAGCATAATAGTATCGGGTACCGGGTTGTGTCACGTTTAGCAACACCGGGGTAGAACAGTTTAGTCTGCGGCGACCGCAGTAACAATATCCGGAGTCTGACATGGAATGCAACAAGAATACCGGCGCGTGCCAATGAACCATGAAAGGTCCTTTCATTTCGATTTCCCTATTGTGATTTCGTAATCCTAATAATTGCATCAGTCGGGATCTCGTTTTTTTTTTTTAGATTGCGCTTCCACCTCGCATCAGCGGATATTTTCATCGACAATCGACTGGGAACCAATGGAAACCGATTGAAATAAAAAAAAAACAATAAAAAACAAAAGCATTCTTATATTATACTTGTAGTTTGCATGAACGCACTTTAAGAATTGACTGTACACTTTTATACAAATGTGCACTTATCTCGAGTCGTTTTATCGACACAGGTAACGTGGAGTCAGATTGATTTAAAAGTTAAGGCTCCCGATGTAGGTCGGTTGAATTTTTCGTTATGTAAATGATCGAGTGGTATCGCAAGGATTCGGTGCCGCACGGTGTTAATGAAAAATAATAGATTGTCGGTTCGGGAACCGGTTCGTGAGGTTGCGTCATCGGTTCGTGACGCCCGACGTAAGAGCGATTTTCATTCTGGATAATCGCGAACGGTAATTATCGCCTGTGCACCGTTGCACTTGCACCAAGGTTCTCCTCCTCCTCCTCCTCCTCCTCCTCCTCCTCCTCCTTCTCTTCCTCTTCGGACTGCATCGATGCGCCGGAGAGACGTTTTTCACGGCCAATCGGGCCGCTCGTTAAACTCCAATTAAGTGACTCTATCTCGGCGGAGATCGTTTCCTGGATTGCCCTTCGCAAAAACTCGTTCAGGCCTTTGATCCACCTTGTCCTTTAAAATTCCGCGTTTCGGGCTGACCGGGTCGCCCGTTCAATGTAGTGATAAATGCCACGTGGATGCTATAAAAATTAAACAATCAGACAAACTCGGAATCCGACGATCTTTGCCAAGAAATATTCCACAGAGAATAACTGCAAAATTGTACCGGCAGTGGATGGAATTATCAATGTTTAACGAACCATATATTTAACAATACATATTAGATGTTACAAACGATGTTCAAGTATCTTAATACAATTGTATTATTTTAGTGTTCAAACAGTGGTTACGAAAGAGCTGTTACTCCGTCGTAGAAGAAGGAAATAATATTCGTATTTAGTAGATTTCGTTTAAAGTCCTTACGCGAGTCTGACTCGTTCATTAAGAAAATAAAAACCGCCCGTTTTTATGATGCTTTAAGCGTACTATTCAATCTTCGGCGAGCCGACGCGAGTATCCAATTAATCACTCTTAAACATACGTTGATGTAATCGTTTGAAAATTTTAGTAATTCAGTGTTTTTGATACTGCACAACAAGATAGACATGATCAAACAAACAAATCGTTTGAAAGATTTTTCCATTCATCGCGGCTAACAATTTCGTTTTTGTTTTCGTTGCGCAACGTGACACCGTTTTTTTTTTGTTTTTGCAGAAACGTCCAGCGAAATTGTTTCCCTTTATTTTCGAGGCTCTGCTTTGAATTCGAAGCCGGATAAACAGTGTATCGCGAAACGAGCGTTGCGCAAACGAGTTCGAAAGCGGCAAGTGCATCGCGGAAATTTCGCCTCGGGCGAGTAAGCGTCGCTCCCCCGCAGATTTCGAATCCTCCGCCTCTGTGTTACGTAAAAATATGCACTTTGCCACACACACACACACACACACTCTGTCTGTCTGTCTGTCTGTCTGTCTGTCTGTCTGTCTGTCTCTCTCTCTGTTTCTATCGGGGGGGTAGAAAGAGAGGGAAAACGTTTCCAGCCATCCACGGACTCTTCGCCGCGATCGCCGAGATTTTGCTGGCTCCGTCGATCTTAACTCGATCTTCTCGCCTCGTGCTTCGAAGACGATTCGATGTTCAATGGCAAAATTTTTTTGCGCTTAATTATTTTTTTGTGAAACTTCCAGGAAGATATTGGCGAGATTTATCTGGTTGAAATGATACCAAGCACGATACATACAATTTACTGTTTACAGATCAAAGAATAGAGTGTGTGTACGATATAAGTAATATTTTGGTGCCGAAGTGTTGACATACGCGAGCCATTGCTGTATATCTGTCCTTATTGGATCGAAGCAGCGCTCTTACATCGATGCGTCGATAAAACCCGAGGCACCGAAATAGAGGAACGTCCGGCGCGGACGAACACGGCTAAAAATACGAGATAAACCGTTTACCGGTGCGGGAAGATCCGTGTTTCTGCCAAACTTTACTACCCTGACGGCGAACGAGCAATTTACAGGTGTTTTCGGTGCACTTTGTCGCCCGAATCGCCACGTTCCTCGCTGATCTCGGCTCAGGGGATCATCCAATGTAAAATGATGTACCTTGCGAAGCTCCTTCGGTAAACCTCTTCGCACTGTTACATCGACAGTCGCTCGCGCTGGATGGATCTTATCAGCCAGCGCGTCCGCGTACCTCAAGTTTTACTACAACCACTGTTTTTTATTACAGTTCATTTAATAGTAAGATCAAGGAGTGTAACTTGGTGGCTCGTGAAGAAAATATGTTTATTTAGAAAAAGTCTTACGCGATTGACTTTTCGGCCCCGTAGATTTTACGTATAACGAGAAAACCATTACTTCGAGAATGATCAAGTTTGATGGAGCACCCAGCTAATTTGTCCCCGAAGAAAGGTTCAAATATTGCCTGAAACATCCTGTACAAACAGTTCCGGTGTTCCAGACGATCCCTCGTCGCGCGTCGTCATTGTATGCTTTGACCGTTCGACCGGACTCCGCGCATTTTACTTCCAATAACAGTGTCCTTCCGCCATCATCGGTTTCTCAGCCGTCGGCCATTTCAATCAGCCTAAGACCTGCTCATCGTTCGAAGGTTAATAATAGTCGGGCCGAGGCCAAACAATCGGCTCGAGGGGAACTCGAAACAATATCGCCGCTGTCAAAAACGATAGCACACCGGCCGCACTGAGGCTCTGCCGGTTTTCTTGGCAGCCGGTTAACTGTTTTACGACACGTAATTTTCACTGTTCGCGAAAACAAACGAGGGCGAGGATAAATTTGCTTCTCGATGGCGACTTTTGTTGTCCCGACGCGATACGTTGCGCAAGTTGTTATTTCCAGTCTTCGGCGTTTCCACACGGTTGACACGTATTGTCAGTGAAAAGTATGTACATACTGACGTTGCGTAGCAAAATTCATCCGAGCGATGGTTATCGTCGGAGACGGGCCTGCCTGTTCTGGCTTCGCCACGGCCTCGGGATCAGCTAGGACCGTGGACTTGTTCAAGGGCTGAAGGGTTGAAAGGAGTTAGGGTCGCGAAGAAAATCGGTATATTAGTTTCGCGGACAGGCCGGGCCGAAAGCTGTCGGATCGGGCCGGCCTCATTTCCCTTGCAGATCGTTGTTGTAAAATGCGGCTAGTGTGCAGGCACGCGAGCTGTCCGTTTCGCAAATCGTGGCGAAAAATCCGAAGGAGTCACGTATAGGCTGCACGCGTTATCGTCGAGCCCGGAGAGCCGCGGCGCGATCGGAATTGCCGCGCAGGAATGTTTGTAATCGTTTGACCGGCGTGATTGTTTATTGCGTTACGTGACCGAGATATTCGACGTGTTTTATCATAAGCCGGTTTACGAGTATCGGCCGAGTCTCGTGAACACAAGCAGAAATTTCGACAATGGGAAATTAACCCTCCGACGTGTGTACAGAGATGTCTCGTCGAAGTACACGTTCAAGTAAAATAATTAATCTCTGTACATTTTTTTAAATAATACTTGTTTAGTTCGAATAATTTTTTCAATGAAATTTCACATTCTCTGCCGTCAGGAACTGTATTAGACTGGAAATAAAAGATTTCTATCGAGGATTATTGCCGCTTTTATGAGACACACCGTACGCTGTACACGAGAAAACATCTGTGTGTGTGTGTGTGTGTGTGTGTGTGTGTGTGTGTGAGAACAGTACGCAGATAACAGTCGCTTCCTGACTCATATACTCGCGTATAACGGTCGTTGCACGACTATAATGTATATATTGATAATGCAACGAAAGAATTCTGTACAAATGATTCAGCCTTTACTCGAATATTTCCGCGGTCTATAGTCAATGATTAACTATAATCGAGTATAATGGGAGGAGTTATCATTAAATCGGTAATTCCTTCCGCGATCAACTTGTCCGCAATCTCCATGAAACCGAAGAATCAAACGGAGATATAAATTCCTGAAGATTCGATTAGAAACGAAAAGTTTCACCGAACCGCGACCTATTGTGTGAAAATTACGCTGATCCATATTTATCGAGCCGCGATTACACCGTCGCTGATTCGGCTGATGAACAATTTTCGCCGTACGACGTTGCCCGTTGTTTAACAAATCGGCGGTGTTCGTCTCACAAATTGTTAAACTATGTTATAAATATTGTAACAACTCTCGCGTTTGATTGGCTCGGCAACCTTGTTTCCAATTCGTTGTTACGCGGACGCCTTCGACTAATTAAATCCGATCTCAACGTGAAAATTAATGTTTAAATTATCGTTAATCGATGCGTATGCGTTACATTGTTCGGAATTGAAAAGCATGCTGGGTAGGCGTCGTATCTCGTTACGTTGGATTGGCTAATTGGTTATTAAAAAACAGAAGCACCGAAGAACAAACATATCGAGTGTAATTACGTTGCCAAGGGAAACGTCTTCTTTCCGAACGATAAATGATCTTCCCACACCAATGCGATCTATGGCGGACTCTTTTCAATGTTTGACCGCGTGACCGCCCGTATCTCTAATGGCGGAGGGATAATTATGTGTATAGTCCCCCACGAATCACCCTATTTGTCTTTTCGATGACGGACGAGGCAGAGAAATTAATTTTGATGTCGACAGACCGGTACGCAAACTCGGGGATTATGCGGATAAATTATTTCGACGATGCCCCGCCCTTTGTTTAGGGGAGTATCTTTACCTTACTTCGTTTCGTGCCATTTCACTCTTAGAATGCCAGAGAATATCGATCGACGCTCTAATGTCCAAGAAAAAGAATTTCCTCTGCACTCATTTTCCTCCATGCATATTATATACAACATACATACATATTTTAAACTGTATACGTCATCACAAATCAAGGTCTCAGATGTACCGAGGCATTATTTCTATGTAGTTGAATATTTGGTAGATTTTTTAAGCAAGGTCGAGTGGGGACAGCGATCCCTTTCGCATGTACCGAGGCATTATCGTAGTTTTGTATATGGTACAATTCCCAAGCACACACACAAGGTCGAGTGTGGAGAAACAATGTAACGTGGAGCAATCGGTTCGAGGTCGATCCATCGATAACGATACAGAATGTCTGGCGACAGAAGTCGCAGTTCGATAACACTTGGTCCGCCCTTCCACTGCAATTTCGTTGCGAATAATCCGGCCGGACTAGCGGTACCTGGAGCCACGCGACAGCCAATCAAGAGAGGTCCATTCGTCTCCTGTACTCCTGTACCGTCGCGGCGCGCCACGCCGCCACGCTCGTCAGTCGATGTTTGCTCGTTCGTCGGTAAAGGTGTCGCGTCGCGTGGTTCCGTGCCCGTGGAAAACAAAGCTTGTTTTCCTGAAAACTTCTCAGTTCCTCGCACGTCCCCAGATATCTCTCTCTCTCTCTCTCTCTCTCTCTCATTCTTTCTCTCTTTCTCTAAACGACAATCCGAGTCGACGAGTGACTTTATAAAGAGCATCGCGTTGTGAACGAAGCTGTTGTCCCTGGTGTAAATAAGTAGTGCAAGTAGGAAATTCGAGAATTAACCAAATTCGATCTTGGATCGGATAGATCGGTCTGTCAACGATCGGTATACGCAGAGGAACCAAGCAAATCGATCGTGTAATTTCTTCGGTGAATTCTGAAGAGATCTCTGCCACACCGGGAATAGGGTCAACTATTGTGGACAGCCTTGGAGGTAGTCCCAAGTTCGCTCGAAAATAAATGATTTCGGACTTACCGAGAAACTCGAATGATTTCAACGAAGCTCCCGCTTCTGTGAAAGTCAGTCGACTGTTTCCCGGTGCTACCCCTATGAAAAAAATGTTTTGGTCTTGCCGCGTTAGTCTTGACTGCGGCGAAATTTCCTATATGTGTCAAGTACGGCATACTTTCGTAGATACGTGAAAGTAGACCGAGATTTTATTTGGTTTCGTTTCGTCCAAGCGTGTACCATAATAACGATTTATGGCAAATCGCAAATGGTTATTTCGAAAGTAGCATTTCAAGTAACCGGTTAATTGTTGGATGGAGAGGTTGATGTTTGTTTATTATTTAAACTCGGTTTACAAGTTTTTCATACACGTCAGTTTCGGAAAACATAAATTTGCATAATAATCCGCAGTATACTATTAGACTACGGACTCTGCGTATTCATATCAGCATGATCACACGGATGATTTAATTCAAGATCAGAATTGTTCTGAATTATGATTCATGAAAATGCTATTTGCTATTTGCTATTTGCTATTTGCTTTTTATTTATTTAGTTGAAAAAAAGTGTTTCATTAAACAGAAATCGAGTTTTTAAAAAATATAAACATCGAGACTCGAACAAAAGAAAATTGTTGAGTGTGTTCGGTGCATAGTGAGGATCGATCTGTGAAGCAGAAGAAGAGAGAGGTGATCGAGAAGCGGCTTATGATCTAGGAAGGTTCCCGGCTACCGGCTACCGGCTACCGGAAGTGTCCGCGCAAAGGGGTAGCAACTTGAGATAGGCATCGCAAGCGGAAGTCGTAGAGGTCGAGTGTACTCGATTTTTTCCACTGCCGATGGGAGAGAGAGGGGAAGTCAAAGGGCGGAAAAATGATCACCGTGCCGATATCCGCTTCGAGTCCTTACATGAAGGTTACGTCCTACAGCGATGCGAGCGCCATTGGCAAAAAGCCTGCAGTAAGTAGATCGAGAAGTCGTTGGCATTATTCAGTCGACGCGGCGCGCGGCGGGTCGCGTCGGGTCGCGGGTGTACGTGCACCAAAATGCACCGAAGTCCACCAAAACCTGAAGGGTGCACTGTACCGATAAACGATCAACAAAACTCTGCACCGTTTCTCCGTTCGGAAGGTCACTTGAAATTTCCACGTTTTTCAAGTAAATGTGTTTCATAAATATTTATTTCTCAAAACAAATGTTTATGAAAACAAAACAATTCAAATTGAAGGACATGGAATGTTTACGAATCAAAGCATAACAACAATATATGTATAATATAAAAATAACAAGATAGAAAACAAGTGGTGTTGCCAATTTATTCAAACAAAATGTATGTATCATCCAAATTGAAGGACACTAGATAACGAAGAACATTTAATCTCGTAAATCCCGTAAATCTCGTTTGAGCAATAACATATGCATCGTGAAAACAATGATCGGCTCTGTCGCTTCCGGGAGCCGGAAGAAACAGTTTCGCCACGTGGATATCTATCGATCGCATTCGTTATTGAGTTGTTACATCGATTGGTGAGGATATTTCGTTACTGCGTCTCAGCTGGATCTCCACCGGTAGTCTCGGATTTTCATTATTCATCGTTAGCTGCTTATCCGGGATTACATATTTCGTCCGGGGATCATCGAAGGGGAGGGGAAGTTCGCTGGACTCATGATTTTTCCATGACTTCTCGCCTTCTATCTTTCGCAGGAGGTGGTATTTTCTTGAAACCGGGCGTAACGGTAGCTAAATTTACTATGGCGGTCGAACGTACCTCTGCCAGAGAAAAGACCGTTGATTGACCGTGTTCTGACAATTCCGTGAAAAACTCTGTCGCGGATGCTTCGGTGTTCCGCGACAGTTGTTGGACCACGCTCGGTTTTCCCCAGTGCCTAAGAATACCGTTGCATTCTCACCTCTACCTTGCACGCGGTGAAAGTTACGTAAAATACGAAACGCCGCTAAATCGAGCCGCGGCGCGATCACTGGGCCCCAATGTATCGCAAGAGCCTCGATACAAGTCCACTGGATGATTCTTCTGGCAAATGCACGGGGATCTAGTAAAGTAAATGTTTTTTAAAAGAACGATTAGAGAGAACAAAGTTTTATCAATTCCAATACATCGAGGAATAATGTCTGTGCTCGCTATAAGTGACATTAATACGACTGTGAGCGACAGTGTCTACGTCAGAGGCGATAGATTAACCGAAACTTGTTTAAAACGCATTTTTATGAGCGGCCTTACCAGTTTGGTGTATAAATAACCATACTTTTCCGAGCACCGCTCGACACGATACCTAAAAATGTAGCACGCGAGCGAAGTAACAGATTCTTCGAAAGAAAATACTGTTAATAAGAATCGAAAGAAACAGAAAATAATGCAGACCCAGTCGTTGGACTTCGCACACCGTAGAATGGAAATAAAAACCTGCTCTCAGATTCGCGGAACCATTTTTCTTTAGTGTCAACGTTCCAGCGTAGGAACATCTCTCGTTCGTGCTTTTTAATAATGGCCACGGGAACACGGCTCGAGGAAACCTGTACGGTTGCGTAATAAACAGGAAAATGAATGTTATTTAGCGTAGCTGCTCGAAGGCTACCTGGCCGAGGATCCGCTCCTTCGCATTCCACATTCGTGCATTACATTCTCCGCTCCGGGTATTGTTCGATTTCCATTTCGCGTTCCCAGTGTCAGTTGTTGTTACTGTTTATCTTGTACCCTCCATTTTAGTCCCTTCTTTCACTCTAGTTAGCAAACCAAATATGTACGATACTTCCTGATTTCCTGACTTTCTGACAACAATGCGAATATTTTTATGCGTTGTCAACTATCGCGTTCGCGTTTAAATCTATAAACGATTCATTCGTATTTGTAACTCTGGGTCAGAATGGACCCCGGGATCCAAGCGTTAGCGTTGCGAACGATCGGCAAAAGTAAGTGCCGCTTGTTCGAGCTGCAGCAGAGGATATTGCCGGCTCTCGCGAGGTTATAACATTTTGGTCACGTACAGTGACCGTTGCGTTCGCGATTCACGGTGTTCTTAGAATCGGCGCGGCGCGTCGGAGTGCATTGGGAACCGATAGCGAAGACATAGCGAAAAATTCGCGGTGCGCCTCTCTTACACGCGAAACGAGTCGCGCAGTGGCTTCGGCCAGGCATAGTCAGCCATAGTGAATCGTGCGACGAGGAGATCGTTGCGCGTCGCGTCGATCGCGTAACCACATTTATGTACCGTGATCATAGTCGTTTCTGCAGCCGAGTGTCGGCGATAAGACGCAACAGTTTTTTTACCCTTTACCTAACTTCTCTGTTTGTTTTCGGTGTCTGTGCTATTTCGGTCACGCGATTCGCTGCGTTCCTCTTCCGTTTCCGCAGGAGCGCGGAACTTTCCCGGAACCTGCAGCCATGTTTTTGCTGATTAATTCTACTGTTTATCTAGTTTTCTATTAGGTTGTCCTAAAAGTTGAAAAACGTTGAAAAAGTTCATTTTTACTGGAAATCACCTCCGGGAATCATCCCATTCAAGAAAGTTCGTTTTTGGGACACTTTGTCACTTTGTATTTATCGATACATTGCTGTCGTTCTTTTTGCGCGGACCATTCGCAAAAAGTACAATGTCATCGCTGAAAATTTCGATAGCGATTCTGCATAGCGCGCGGGAACGTTCTAGACGAATTCGTCCGGGGTCGAGCGCAGCAGCCAACTCATCTAATTATATGCAGACAGCTTGTCGCTCCTATTCCTTCCCCGAATACCGGAGCTTTCACTCGCGTTATTTAAATATCACGATCTCACGACGAGCTAAACGCTCGTGTTATTACCGATTCCCGTTATATTCGAAGCACCTGCTTGACAGTGGAACTTCCGCGAGTTTCCTTAGTCCGTTCGCTATCTCCAAGGTATTTTTTCCCTGTCACAATGTGGAATTATGCGCCGCGTATGGCAAATGCATCATCGTAGAATGTTTGTTTTGTCTTCGGGACTCTCTAGCAGTCGAATCAACTACATACTGTTGTTATCGGTAAGGCGCAGAGCCAAGGCGCACATGAAATTGTAATATTAAATATTAAACAGTGGGGGACGTTGGAAATATTTTCAGAGGAACCATTTAATTTATTAGATTCGATTTATTACAGAGATGTATTACGTCGCTTTTGATTGAACTCCTCCTGCCTGCAAATCGTTGCAGAACGTTCTCACATTGCATAAAGATCCGGACAGTCCGGCAATAACAATGACAAATGTAAAAGACGCTGCAGTCATTTTGTATTCCTGTCTACCGCGTCGCGAAAGTGTGTTATTCGTGAAAATTGCAACATGCAATTCCTCGAACGTTTATGCTCGTGCCGACTTCAACGTCCATTAACAATTGTACGAAGAAAAAGAAGAAGAAACATAGAAACAACGAATGGGCCCAGACCGATTGTTATGGGCGAAGGTGACTGCGATCGCTACCGACACAGTTTCCATTAAATCTTCGTTCATTAATAATTAATACGTCGTTACCTGTCACGCGGTACATTTACGTAATTATAAACACGTGCGCGCGCCCGCGCGCTCCCCAATGAAACATTGTAATTAAGAGGAACCGGTCAGGATGAAATAATTATCCCCACTCGTGACGCACTCGATCATACTTTTTCCAGATTCAGTTACGTGCCAGTTGAAGCCTACCTGCACGCGATACGAATATTAATAACCGATAAGAACCGGCCGGGGTGACAGTTACTTGCCCTTAAACACTGTTCCACCGTTGATCCCCACGCGATTAGGACAATTTTTTTTAATACCACCTTCTCGTCGTTTGGTGTACAGTGAACAGGCTGTGGCAACCGAATGGGAACACCTAAATAACTATGTTATTTGTGGACCGAGACTGTTCGGGGCAAAGACACTGTGTATTTTAAGGGACAGATGCAACTGTAGGACCGGTCTCTGCTCAAGGTCATTTTTGCTTGCGAAATTTCAAGGTTGTTGGTAGGTCATTGTTGATACCTTAGCGTTCTTAGTGCATTCATCGTATCGAGCCTGGATAATGGATTTATATTCGTTGTATTTATTTATAGAGAATGATAAGCAGCATCGATAAACGCTTAGGAAATAATGCAACTATTTTCAAAAGAAACTGGGACAACCTTGGAACGGAATAAAACGAAACGAGCAGGCAAAAAACATTGCGTGATCCTTAATCCGCAAACGGTTCAATAAAATGCCAATGCTAGGATTTTTTTTTTAAAATAAACAATAATTAGATTTACTACAGGAAGAATAAACTTTCAACAGATTTAACAGCGAATCAAATACCTAGAAAAAAATTTTGAAATTAGGGTGAAAGTCACGAAGCAGTTGACCAGCTTAAAACAGTACAACGTTCTTCTGTGTCTCTTGGCACGACCATAAATAACCGAGATATTCAGGTGTTCCCATTTAGGTGCCTCACCCTGCATTTCAACTGTATGAGAAGATCTGATAAGAAATTGTGGAGTAAACGCCCTCCGCGAACGATGGCGGCGATTTGATTCACGAACAGGGTAACGATCTAACTAAATAGTCCTGAAACAAATTATCATGAACGCAATTATTGGAAAAAACTATTCATTCTGGTAGATATACGTTGTTAATAATGCAGCTCCCGCCGTATATTATAATCTAGTTGACTCCAGTATTAATAAATTGATATTAAGTAATTCCGTAGCGCTGATCAACGACCAACACCCCCATAGGGTCCTCCGCGTTAACTCGTTTAGGTCTCACAAATCCAAATGAAAAGAGACTTCATAACTTCTAAACCAATCAGATTTCTTTTTTAAATTGGTCGCAACAAATTAGTCGCGATAAGTTCCGAAGGAAACGCGGCCCGGTGTGAATTTTGCAAAATGGTGGCCGCGTCGCGCCGGCCCTGTCTGCGTTAAGTACGATCTGGTTTCGTCTCGGAATTTCATTGAGGGAGCAACGCGAGGCTTCGCGACTCTACACGGTTCTCGGCCCCCATTAATTCTTGGCCGCGAAGCGCGTCGGAAAAGCGGACGGAAACGATTTCTCCGGCTGGCTTTTCTCACGATCGTTGATCACGCGAGCGTCCTTGGTTCGAGATCGCGGATTCTTGCGAAACAGCCACCGCACCGGGTGCCAGGCGTTTCCACTTAACTGTAACCCGATGGAACGGCGGATCATCGGGGTCGAGACGACGACGTTCAATTTAATTTCCCACGTGAAATCAATCTGCTTCGCGTCACGGACTCGTCGATGATCACGCGTATACCTTGAATTGTACGATGATCAATTGGACGAGCCACGAGCCACGAGCCACGAGCCATGGCTAGAACAAACGGGGAAACCAGAAGAGCGGCACGCGAACGCCTGATGGCCAGAGACCTTGCGCGAATCTTCTAACTGGTATTTATAGCGGGCCTACAAATCAAATTTAAAGCACAGTAATGTCTCTGTTTATGCCACGAAGACGTCCGCGACGTCTCTGAAAAATTTATTGCACCCACTACCACCGAGATCCCTTCAGAGAAAGTTCGATCATCGAGAAAAGTAACATGCGCCGGCGACAAAATTTTTTTTATACAATTCAATGCAATCTAAATTGTATCGTGCATGGTCTCGTTTAAATCAAGAAAATGTGGCCAATCTGTCGGTAAGAGTGTTCTAAAAATATAATTAAAGACATCTGTGTGAAATTTGTAACGCGGAGTTGCCCGCGATGACCAAAGCAAATTATTCTGAAAATCGTTCTTCGCGCTGGATATCCCAGCAATGCGTTACATAGTCGTCGGGCTCTCCACATTTATTTTTAGAAAAACAGCGCACGATCATTTTACTGAAAAACGAATACCATTTATATCACAGGGCATAATGCAGATTGAAGATTACAACGTGTTCTCCACAGATTGAGTGAGAGAGTGAGAGAGAGAGAGAGATCAACTTGTTTTTAGATACGGTAGTAATTGTATATATTACCGAGCGATTTACTGGATCGCGTTGCTGGTCAGAAAGGAAAAAATTGACCTCTTTGAAATATGTAAAGAGTTGCCAATTTTGCAATTCAAACAAGGTTCATTATCTGGAAACGATCGTGCTGCTCTTCGGCGACTTCTTTCCGTTATGTTTTTTCCTTCTGTATTTACGATGACTAAAAATGGTGAAACGGTAATCTTGGTCTCTGCGCGTGAAACGTACCGCGTTAAGACACCGTGTGTCGGTATTTCTGTTTGCGGATCAAGTGTCAGTCGTACATATTTTCCAGGGTGAAGAAGAAGGGCCGGCCGGATAATAAAAAGAAAGCTTGTCTGGTAATTGGATGAAAGAAGCCCCACCGCTTTGTGCCGATCTGCTTTCTGTGTCAGCAGCTACCGAGACACGGCCTGCGCTTTTTAGCAATCTAACTTTGCCAAATTCACTGCCCAGAAACCGCGAGAAGCATCGAATTTCGCCCGTAATACAATACGCTAAAAATTGTCTGCATTCACCGCCAACTACAGAATCTAAACACTACCTCTATTTTAAATAATTTTAATGTATATAAATATTAATATAATATTCACGTACATGAATGAATAAAATAAAAGATCGATAAATCTATCAATTTTAAACAGGAGCGATAGCTAGGTTTTACGATATTTTCGAATAAACAATCCTTCCAAAACCTCTGACTTCTATGTTTACTCACATGTATTTTATATTCTATGTATATAAGATACCATTTTCTGTTTGCACAAAATACGTCAAAGTCTAGGCTCGACATCCGCCATATAACCGTGCGTTTTTCTCATTGATACAAATCGTTTCCTGATCGACCCCATCAAACCATATCCGACGTGATCATTCCCGATCGTATCTGGTATCGCGCAATCGAGCCTCGACGCGGTTTGCATAATAAATTGTTTGCTCTTATCGCTGTTGCGACGACGAGGAACGTTCATGCGAAGATCGATCGACGACTTCTCCCCCCCTTCGGATTCGATGGACTTTGCGGGTGCCCTTCGTTTGTTTTGGTTTCTTGTTTCTTTTTCTCGTGTCCCGATACTCTCGATACTCTCGATACTCCAGACGCCCGACGTTTATCACGCGCGTCTTCACGATCGTCACGATGTCGTCACGCCTCGGGGCATCTGGATACCGTTGGACGACACGAAACCGCTTGTTTTACGTGAAATAGTTTGTATGCAAATCGGCGCAACTTGGTCTGGCATCCTCTCCTCAGCTTAGCGGAATCCAACAAAAAATTTAAGAAACAGATGGTTTCGATTCCGAATGCTGCGAGCATTGGAGCCGTCGCGTTTTTTTTTCTTTATTTGGAATTTCTTCTTTTTGGCTGCTGCACTGTTTGCGACGACATGTACTTTGTTTTTGCTAATCAAAAGATTCACGGCTGATTTAATTCGGATAATCTTGATCATTTTCGTGGCTCCAACACCATTTTGATTAAACATTCAATGTGAAATAATTCGAAAATAGTTTAAAGTGGCAGTGTCCTCAAACTCTTCCAATGTTTGTAGAATTTCGTGTTACTTCTAATAACAAAAACAAACCGAGGTCTAATATAATAAAGATGAATTCTGTGGATGGCTCGTAAGACAGATGGCGTCACTTGCAGGGAAGGTTTCGAACGGGCAAAACGAATCGGGAAGGAGCCCTCACGGATATTGAACTTAGAAATGATTCAATTGACAAAATGGTACGAACCAACGAAATATACTCGTATGTAGACGGAGAGATATAGGAGAGGGAACCATGCGGTCGGCGAGTGCTCTCGAAATGAGATTTATTTTGGTCCACGGCCATCGGCCACGTTAGGTGCACGTTTCCTTGCGAAATCGGTTTTGTATATTAATGGTGCAGTTACCAGTCGAGATGCCGCATCCTGGATTATTTCGAGGACGACTTATCGTCTTGAAAATATATCGTTTGATTCACAGATGGCCACGTTGCGTTTTCTATAAATCAAAAGATCTCGGATTATAGTTATATTTAGACGAGTTCTCTAAGAAATTTTGAAAAGTCATACAAAAAATTGTAAAAATTCCATTAAACTCTTCTGACGTCTCTCCAATATTCCAACCGATTAATTTTTTTCATAATTCCATAAGAAAGGTTCAGTCGAACTTGGAAAATTGTTTTTAATCATATAATAAATGGTTAGGTTGTAAAGTGCAGCGTTATTAAGCGAGTGGCACACATAGATGGCCGCAACGATTGCGATGGCTTACACGAAAATGACGTGCATAATTATTGCTTCTAGTCGCGTGACGAGCAATAATTCCTGGCTACGTTAATACCGTAACGACCCGTTTCACACCGGATCGCGATTCAACGATCCTTTGTCTGTTCGCAGGTTCAGCAATTCCTAAGAGACATGAAGGAACACTCAGCCTCGTCCCGATTTGAAGGCAGGGAAGTACCTCAACGGTCGCAGAGCAGCGCGGCCAGCTTGATGTCCTTAGGTGCTGACATATCACCTAGTTCTTCCCATTTCTTTGAGGTAACTTCATTTTATCCAGATCTGTGCCGACATCAAAAAATCCTTGAAACATCAATTATCACAAGTCTCAAATTATCGGAAATCACTAGATGCGTTTATGACAAAAATTGTTAGATGAAATACATAATTCTGAATACGTTAAATATGAAAATGATCAAACGAGGAAATGCATTTTCCATAGGATGCTTATTTTGCATAAAGATCCGCAGTCTACTTCTGATTCAACTGCGAAATTCTTGATACATAACGAATTCTGTGAATTTCACAGGTACTTTACGTCGGGAAAATCAAGGTATCGCATCCGAAGGTGTCCGAGGCCTTCATCGACGATGCACTGGTACGGTTTCGCGTTCACGGTCTCGAGAAATCGAGATCGTCGGCGAGTAATCTTCTCGCGGAGTACCAGCGTCAATCAATCCTAACGTCTTCCAATAACAGGAGAAACAGCACGGTAAGTTGCACCGAGAATTTCCACTGAATACATGCCGCGGTGTTGTTTCCAGTACGAATCTCATAACGAATATCTTGCTCTTCAGGAATCCAGCGCCAGCGAGACAGGAAGCATAGAGAACGTCTCTGGAAGCGGCCTCATATCGCAGATCAATCCACTGGGAGTGCCGTCGACGCTGACCGGTTCCGTGGAAGTCTTCCCGAAGCTGCAAAATGCCATCCTCGTGGAGAAAGATGAACACGAGGAGAACCGGGACGCTGTTAACAACAATTCCATGCAGTTGCCTGAAGTTATGCGAAATCGGGCGTCGTCCACTGGCAGTGTTTTGAATCCTCGGAGGGATTCCATAAAGGCCAGCGACGAGCACAACCGCACCATGCTCTTCCAGGTGGGGCAGTTGTTCGAAGACCACGGAGAAAACTGTACCTCTCTGTATTGGAGTAATTTCTTTTGAAACTAGTTAAAACGTCCTATGGAAAGTGACCTGATCAGACGTTGGCGCTTTCAGGTAGGCCGACATGATTTGCGATTGATCAGCCCGGACAGGAAACAGGTACTCCTCCACAAGCAGCTGCGGGACGTGGCGAGTTGCGTGCAGGGTATCAAGAACCCCGAGCACTTTGGTTTCATTTGCAAGGAGAGCAGCATAGAGTGTTTCATCGGCTATGTGTTCAAGTGCCAGTCGGAATCGGTGGCGGACGACCTTGTCGCTGGTACGTCAACCTCTGCGACAGATTCAATTAGAAGAATTATGTAGCAATTATGTAGCAATTATGTAGCAATTACGTAGCAATTTCCAAATATCGACACAGGCGCGACTAAATTTCGGTTTGTTTTCTTTGCAGCGATTTCGCAAGCGTTCGTCGGCACATGCGAGGTTCCCAGAAAGGAAAGATACCCGGTATTTTCGTGCGAACACTGCCCTATGTATTGGTACAGCAAGTTGTGCCAGGAAATCGAAGGTAATTTGCGAGAACAGACGGATTCCTTCTTTTTTTTTTTAATGGTCGCAAAGAAAATTGCCGTTGTCGGGTCTGGGTCTAATGAGCTCGCGTGCGTCTCGTTCGGGTTTTGCAGGACAGAACGACAGGAGGACTCAGAGTATAATTTTCTCGCGGATGGAATTGTTGCCGGAGGACGAGCAGGAAATGGTAGTCAACAAGTATAAAAGCGCCGAGTCCGCTGGCGGCACAGGGACAACGTTGCGCGAGCAAAATCAGTTTTTAATGAGGCTGCTGCGCGTTCACTGCGAGACGAAACAAGCCAGGCATGTTCACGATACCGCCGAGAATAGGTACGATTATTATATTTCTCTTCCTCTCGAGAGATCTCGTTTCCATACCATCACCGTGAATATCGTTGAATACCGTTAGGGAAGCCGAGAGTGTATGAACGTTGATTAAAAAAAGAAAAAAAAAGGATTATTCGGAGCGTAAGATGTGAAATGCCACGAATACTTTGGAGTAGCAGTACGGCGATCATGTTGAACGCGATGCGTGTTTCAGGAGCGAGTTTCTGAATCAGTACTTAAGCGTGGGCGTCGGAAGCACAATATTCATGAAAGCGAAGCGATCGCTTACAAATAGTTTTGATAACCTGATGAAGAGGAAGGGTTCGCGGGACGACCTCGGTCTTGGCTCGCATTTGAAGGATACGAGCCATCTCAACACTGTGATAAAAAGTGGTAGCCAAAGCCCAGATATTTCGCGCCAGCCATCGATAGTCGACATATCGCCGGACTCCAGCAGACCGAGGTCGCTGAGGGTCTCTCCGGAACAGCAATTGACTGTGAATACTGGACCAAAGAGCTCGATGATGGACATGTACGTTAATTCTTACAGCGCTAGACTAATTATTTCTTTGTAACATCGGTATCACCGTATTCCTTTCATTTCTTTTGCAGTTTCCTGAAGGTAGGAAATTCACCAAAAATGTCGCCGACAGAAGCGGACGGTACCAACTCGGTGCAATCGAACAGCTCTTGGAGGCAAGCGATATTGAACCGTGTCGTGACTCCTAACAAGGATCACGAGAAAGAGAACGATAAACCAGGAAATATCAATATCATGAAGTCGCCCCAGGCGTCTGCGAAGAATAGAACGAAACAAGAATTGAGAGATCTGTGGAAAAAGGCGATCAACCAGCAGTTGATATTAATTAGAATGGAGAAAGAGAACGCGAGGCTCAGAGGTAATTTTTACCATTTTTTTTTTCAACCCGAAACAAAATTCAACGACAATAACATTTACTTTTTGTTCCAGTACGTCAAGAGGAAGCGACTGTTAAAAGAATCAAACTAGAATACGACGAGCTCAGTAGTTGCGCCCGCGAATTAGTGGAAGTGTGGGATCTTCTTGTTAGCAAAGAGTCAAGAGTCTCTACAAAATGTGATAATCAAATGCTGTTGCATGCTATAAAACAAGGTACGCTATCATGATTGTCAATTTGATGAAATGATTCGATAGAAACGGTTAATAATAATAAGTATGCGTTGCGTAGGCGTACCGAAAGGAAAGCGAGGAGAAGTATGGCAATTCCTAGCCGAGCAATTTTGCTTGAAACAGCCGCCCATAGACACACGCGATTTTCCTAACTACAACACGCCGTACGATCTGCTTCTGAAACAGCTTACGTCCCAACAACACGCTATTCTTATCGATCTGGGTCGAACGTTCCCAAATCACCCGTACTTCAGTTCAGCCTTAGGGCCTGGACAATTAGCGTTGTTTAATTTGTTAAAAGCTTACTCATTGCTCGATCACGAAGTCGGCTACTGCCAAGGGCTCAGTTTTGTAGCCGGTGTTCTCTTGCTGCATGTGAGTATTAGTCACGCTAAAACTAGAACAGGGTTGGGCACATTTTATTTCAAATAATTCAGTTGTATAACAGGAACTGGTTAATAATCTTGTGTTACTTTTAATCAGATGTCGGAAGACCAAGCATTCTTCCTTTTACGCCACCTGATGTTCCGTAGAGGTCTAAGGAAATTATATCTGCCAGACATGGCAGCGTTGCAATTGTACCTGTACCAATTGTCCAGATTGCTGCACGACAGGCTGCCTGCGATCTACAACCATTTCGACAAGCACGAAGTTTCGCCTACATTATATGCAGCCCCGTGGTTGCTGACTCTATTCGCAAGTCAATTCCCGCTGGGTTTCGTAACCAGGGTCTTCGGTAAATTCGAATCGTCATTACGGAGTGCTCGCGTCGGTGCTCGGGTAATTGTTTTATGCCTTCGTGTTCGTAGATTTGCTGTTCCTGGAAAGCACGGAAGTGCTTTTTCGGGTGTCTATGGCGTTGTTGGAAGAGCACCAAGATCAGCTGCTGCGGTGCGACAGTTTCGAAGAGATCATGGAATATCTGAAGGTAACGAATCGTTTTCATGGAATACAGCATTTATTTCGAGAAACAGTTACGAACAATTCCAGCTAATATTCTATGACTGTAGACGCAAGTGCCAGCTGTGGATAAGGAAATTCTAGACCGTGTGATGAAGCGAGTGTTCTATCCCGACCAAGAAATCACAAAGCAACTGAACGAGTATAGAGTAGAGTACCAAGTATTGCAAGAAGAAATGATATCGGTGAAGCCGCAAATTGAGAACATGGAGAAAATGAAGCATCTGAACAAACAGTTAACGCAGGAGGTCACGCATCTGAACGAGCAGCTCGAAGTGAGTTACGAATACGTTAATTGGCTGCTGAAACTCACATTTTTAACACTAGCTTTACGGAGCACTAAAACTGACGATTTCACATTATATTTTTCTTGAATAATCTTTCCATTGCCAGATGACCATGAGCAACTTCCATCGTTTGGAAACGACTCGTTCGATGCAACAGTCGGCCCTCTTGAAACTGGAATCTCAAAACCGCAGTCTAGAGGTGACTGTCGCGACGTTAGGAGCTTTCATTCAACAATTATCCGAAACCCGTCCTGACATAGAATATCCAGGCGAGATTCGTCGGATAATAGCGCAGCTGAGTATCGCGGAGAAGCGACGGGCAACGTCAGGAAGGTCCTATCCTCTGAAAGTGATCGAGGACAACAGCAAATACGGAATGATCAAGAGCAACTCCACCGGAAGAGAGTCCCACAATTTCTTGAAGAACAACAACTCGATAGAGGCGCCGTATCCACTGAAGTCGACGTTGAGTCAGCCGAATCTAGCCACCAAGCTCGAGAGGGTGTCCTCGTTCTTTTCGAACTCGCACAACCACATACAAAAGCAACGAGCACAACTGGCCGCCCTGAGGAACGAGTACTCGATCGACCAACCGATGCGAAACGACGAGAACGACCCGAAGACGGTCAATATAGACATCCAGATCACCGACACGGTGAACTCGAGCAACGAGCAAATCGCGCAGATCGACAATCACCACCTGAAGATCGAACAAGTGAACCTGGAGAAGTCGGCCTCCTTGCCATTGAACAACAGGATGAAGCTGAAATCGTCCAAGTCGGCGTACGAGTTGGGATCGGTGAAGAAAGTGCCGACCACCAAATTGGAGACCACAACGGACGACGACGTGACGAACCTAACCGGCACGGTGCACCCTCTGGACACTTGCAGCGACGTGAACTTCAAGTACGGTGGAACCACCAAGTTGAAGTCTATCAAACCTACCAGGCTGCCTAGTCCCAGCGGACAGGAAGAAGGCGCCGGAAAGAACGCTCAAAGCCAGAACGTAGAAACACTGAACAGATAACAATTACTGATGATGCTGCGTTCAAGGAAGATACCTTGGAAGGTAACTACCTTGAGGAAAGTATACCCGACAAACTAACAGCGAACTGTACAATGCGTTTCGTCCTGTGTTACTCTCTCGTACAGAGTGTTTCATTTATTTTGATCGCTTGGAGTAGTTTCGTTATTTTTAACACAATCGGGCTAGACACACCGTGCAAAGGGGAGTTGTTCGATTTCGAAGGGGGGCATGCATATTATTAGATCGATGCAAAAGTTCGTGCCCGATTTCGTATTAAAATACAAGGAAACGAGCACAAACTTTTTCACCGACCTAATAGTATAAGTGTCAGCACTTCTTTCTCACAGCGGATTGTAATATTCGTTTCTGTGATTTTATTCTTGTACAATACTGATAAAAAAAGTGACGGAGATATTTCAAATTGTTAGGATAAGTGAACCACCCTGTATACAACTCATACACTTTTGATACAATGATCGCTTTTCATTTTTTAACGAACGTTACCTTGGGCGGATTGTCGACCGAACCGCCTGGGATCCGTACTTCCCCTTTTACGATACTTATACCAATGATTTTAATACCTTATCGCGTGTGGAAGATTTAGAGAGAATGAGAGAAACAGAGTCAATTTATATAATATATTAAAATACGATTAGTTGAGGATATTAGTATATAAATATACGTATATATATATATATATATATATATATATGTATGTATGTATGTATGTATGTATAAAGAGAAGAAATTAGAATGAAGCTGTGAGATAAGTTAGCACCTACTAAAAATATTTATCTATTTCGCATAGTGGATATCCATTCTGACTAGTAGCAGAGAGTATAGGGAACATTTATATGAATATATAATATCTACGAACGTGCCGATTATAAGAAATTTGTTTAAAACGACAGTAACACGGATGAATTCGAGCGTACTATGTAATAGGATAAGATTTTGTAGCGGAGACTTGTAAAATACAAAAATTTACGGACGATTTCGATGTGTTACTGATTGCAAACTAAATTTCTTAGAGTCCAGCATCCAGCAAACAGAGTCGTATCCGTAAGTTAAAGCGAGCATCAGAGTGTACTGTTGGTTGTTGCAAAAATAATAGGAATTCGTTAAAGAATGTATTCACTGTTTGTTTGGACAACAATAGATCATCCGTTGTTGGCACTAAAATATGTCCAGCATCCCGTTTCTAGATGAACGAGTCGATCAAACTTCTGAACTGCCTTTCGAAGCTGTTCGAAAGCTTTCCTCGAAACTTGACGCTTCGAGCGTTGTCATAGAAACTATATTACCGTCTCGATTAAAGCTAAAAGAAGAAAAACACAGAAAAGTTCCTATTACTTTTGCGTGAACCGTCGCGAAAAGTGCCAAACTTTCCAAAAACGAATATCAAGAATTGTGAATAGCGGGTAGGGAAAGCAAGTGTTTTATTAAACGATCATCAGAGAACGTGTAACTATACCGTGTATAATTGGGAGACGCATATTTATAAAATATAATTGATAGACTATTGTGCACTGATTCGGGGAATCAAGTATTACTATTTTTGCACAAAACGAAGCCTTGTGATATCAGGGATACAATTAATGCCATTCAGCATTGTAACAGTAACGGATCGTGTTACCATTTTTCCCGATTACAAAAAGAAGAAGAAGAAGAAAGAAACCGAAAAGAATACCAAGTCGACAAACTGTAATAATACTCACTAACGTTGGCGGCGAGAGTATCGACCGTTTCATTGTCAACCGATCGCGCGATTTATTCGTTTCGAAGTGAAAAGAATTATATTTTCGGTCTCGCGACGACACAGTTTCATATTGAAGGAAAAAAGGAAGGAACGAGACCGAGGAACACGTTAAAAAAACGTTTGTATAGTAATCGTTAGGTACTATAAAATATTTTGTAGCGTTCAAATTTGTATCTTCCAATTAGTGATTTGTACGAATAGATTTTAGACGTTAATTATACATTGTGATTGAGAATACAGAAGTAAAGATATAACCCCAGTTTTTTCGAATATTTCTAGACTTAATGGACACGTTGTTACTGTTAGCTTAGATTATAGTCGACACCGTTTACGCCCTCCGCTCGTACATTTGATTGCGATAGTATAATCCTCGAAGAGAGTATTTTGAATGACAGAGAAGAAAACGACGACGCATGAATTTATACCGCTTTGTATACATCGAGAAAATTCATAAAATTTTCTCTGGCTATTGTACCGAAAGTTTTACATCATTGCGTATACATACGACTTAGAGAAATCGAAGTCTCCATTGTAATTCCCAGAAACAAAAAACGGAGAAGCGTGAAAAAGGTGAACCTCTTTTATATAAACTCACAAAATGTTACTTTATTATCGTCCTGTACGTGGATTAACAAATCAAAAGATGTGCAATTCATTTTTTCACAAGCAACATTCTACTCTGGCTGACAAAAATGTGCCGATAAAACCTTTTCTCCTGTCTGTATATTATATACAATTCTCATAAAAGATAACATTAAAATCTCTAATGCTTCGACTTTGATATGCTGGTCCTGAAAAACAGAAATAACCAATGATTTTTATATGGACAACTATTTTAAATCCACAGTCTAGATATTACAGAGTACGAAATCTTACGTTTGCATTTGTTTACTGCCACTGAGAACTATATAGGGTGATTGAGTCTCCTTCTGTTTTGCTTGCAACAGATTAAGGGTACCCAAGGGTGTGTCTGTGGACGACATCCGTTTCATTAGGACTTCCTGTTCCGCCTTCTTCATTCGTTTTTCAACCTGAAAATTCGACAATTCTTATTTAAAAAAATCCTCGATCACTCATTTTTGTATTTTAAAAAAAAAGTGTTTGATATCCCACCTTATTTTTTCCCGGACCTTTCCCATGGAATTTATGAGAAAGATATCTGAAAGCTTCCTTTGCACTGAGGACGTGTCCATCGTCGTCAATGTACTCCAGTTTGACGTTCGGTTTGAAGCCATCTTTTTCTTTGAATTCGGAGGTAGGACCATTAAAGCGATCTCTTCTACCAAACTTGTCGTCATCCCTAAAACGATAAAAGATATGGATAAAATGACAGAAAAGTGCAAGCACCTGGTATAGTGAACTTTCGTACAATTTACAGTAGCCCAAAAAATTCGGTGTTCGAAAATTTAAGTATACAGTGAATGTCGTTCAAAAAATTGATATTTCAAAGCGAATTGCTGCCTCTTGAAGATATATTACATTATGCGATTAGGTCAACGTAAATCTAAACAAGTCAATGTAAATATAATTACATCTACGTTATTATTTAACTAAAATGTGTTTTTCTTCCTCCGAGAAAGAATTAAACGAAAACTACTATGAGACATCCCTATTCTAACGGAGCCTTTCCACAATACGGTTCACATGTTGGCACATGCAATATGTACGTTTGTTAAAAATAAGAGAATCAGAGAATTATTATGAATTAATTGTTCATTGTTCGTATCATATATGAACATGCACGCTATGAACTGTATGTCCACATATAACACCATCACCGGATGATACGTTTCTATTGGATTATTCATTAGTTTATTAATCGAGGAGATGCGAAAACCACGCTGGACTTGTCTAGAATCTCTGGTACAGATTTTGCTCGGCGACGGTAGAATCGCATAATATAAACATACCTCAATAAATCCTCTCTTTTTCGGGCCTTTGATCGTCTCCGACAAAGCAGTTAACTCTTGTTGCGGTAGCGGATCATCCATTTCCGAGCACCGAAATCCGGGCTCTATTTAAGACTGTTAACTAACAGTTTGAAATTCACTAGAGACTCGTCTAACAACATTGTCGAATACATTCAATAGAAGAATATTTCTTACACAACCGTTTGATAGGGTTATACCGTGAACGTGTTGCAAAGAAAGCTTCTTGTATTGAAGAATAGTGATGCTCCGTACATACCCGTAAGTCTTGTCCTCTATCGAATAGTTCTGCGCTTGCAGATGAGCAAACCGAGACGCGGATGGCCGACTGCTGTCTTCCTTTTGCAAATAACCTTTGCTCATGGCGAGCTTCAATGCTCCGCCAACGCCATGACCGAGCGAAGGCTCAGCATCCAAAATAGCAGCTTCCATTGCTACTGGCTCGGACGCGCTTTCATCTATTCAAAAATACGGGAAGTTTTATTTGTATTCGAAAAAATACTTTTGTAATATTCAAAATCGATAAAGATACCTAGTTGTACAGTGTTCCAGGCGCCGCGACCATCGTCCTCTTCTTCGTTCGCGGGCGGTTCCTCTTTGATCCCGTCCATCTCAAAGTCCTGTATAATAACATCATTTCAAACATATTAAAAATTACAAGATTAAAGGAACAAAAGGGTTAAAAAATTGTATTCTAATACCATAAGTTCCTGGCCATTCTCTTCCCTGTTTCCAGCTAGGCCATAAGTAGGAATGTCTCCCAAAGTTCGACAAAATTCTGCGGTCGCGTTCAATACAATATTCCCGGATTGATTCTCCTCCGAACCAGACGGTTCCTGTTTGATGGTCTCTACGACTTTCTCGATGCTCGATAAATGCAATTCCTTCGAGCGCTGCGCTTTCTTCAACGTTAATTGCAGTTCGAGGTCCTTGTCGTCATCTTCCAATTTTGTTCCACTGAGATCCTCGGAGGGAGCTCCTAAGTCGTCCACATCTAAAGTATCATTATTTTTCACTTCCTCGGGTCGTTTGCTTCTTCTGCTTCCCAAGTCTCGAAGATAATCATTATCTTCAGGAATTAAATCTTCCGCTTTCAGTTTTTTCCGAATCTTTCGAACCTGCAAAAGCACAAAGTATGTACACAAATGATGCGTAATCATTATTTTTGAATACAAAGATTATTACCTTTTTCTTTGGTTTCTTAAACTTTGCCAGTTCTTCGTCGTTATAATACTCGCTGGCTAGCTTTGGTTCCGCTATCAACAATGATTCTAATTGTTTATTATTTGCCAAACGCTGCTTAACGTAATCGAGCTTCGCTTTGCTATCTTTCTGTTTCATTCCTAATACGAAATGATCTTTCTTCTCGCCCTCGATCTCCTCGTCGTACTTTTCCAATATTGTCTTTTTCGGGAAACCATACTCGTCGAAATTGTCTTCGTCGTAAGCGTCGTAACCAGGCTTCTTAGTCTTATTCAATATATTACGTTGATAACGCTCTTCGTCTGTTATGTTCACATTTACGAGTACGTCTTCGCCATCCTTTAATACTTCTTGGTCTTTCAGAGTCAAGATTACTGTTTTACCCGCTTCAAACTTGTTCTAGTAAACGGTAAAAGCTTTATCATAGTATATATTATTAATATAACATTCATATTTGTTAGACTTTGTTAGAATCTTTGTCTCGAGCCTGACTCGTTAAAACATGACAAAGAGTTAAAACAGTATACGCACATAAATACTTACAATATTATGCTCTACTTTAAGACGCTTTAAATTCTTTTCAGTATACGCCGTGCTTCGTGCAGCAACTATTTCCTCCTTCACCAAATTTTCAATTCCAAACTCTTCGTCCAACTGATCCAACATTTTTGCCTAAATGAAAATTAGAGCATTAAATTTTTCAATTGTTGCAACTTTGTTGAACATCGAAGAATTCTTAAAAATGATCCTACCCTCTCTTCCGCTTTCCTCTTTTCCTCCTCCAAACGTCTGGTTTTAACGATCCAAGCTTTGGTGTCATCGTCGGAATCGCACTCGCCCAAGGCTTTTACTTTAGATAAATTAGCTTCAATCTGTCTCTTCTGTTTCTGAGTACCAATTTTCTCCTTTAACTTTTGTGTTCTCAACTTCTCGTTAACGTCGGGAGCAGGCTTATGGTAAAACTCTCCCAGATCATCCTTAATCTTGTTGGAATCATCTTTAGGCGTACTATCGACTTCCAGAGGTTTCAAACCTAATTTTGCTCGCAGTTTATTCGTCTCTTCGATGGACAAAGAGGTCTGCGCCGCTCCTCCTTTGCTAGGAGATGGACTGTGTTGTTTAGAAATGTCTGGGGGCGGAGGTGTAGATGGATGCGAAGACTTGGAAATTTTTGGAGGTGGCGGAGCGTTAACTATCTCGACTGAAATGAAATAAACGCAGCATTAACTGATACTAAGTACAGCGTATTTGTCATAAAAAATGCTTATGTACCTATGCAAGATATAAATATTATTCGCTTCAGTTCCCTCCAAATTATTTAATCTTGAGACTGCTAAATGCGTTTCTGTCGAGGCGACACAAGATATTTCGAAACCAGAGAGGACCGAGACGAACCGAACCGAAACGAAACGAAAATGCGTGCCATTAACGGGAAACTGCTCGTAAACAATGAAACATTAGGGGAACATGACGTACGGTGGATTTTGCAAGAATCGCGCGACACCGTACAGAAACCGTATTTCTCTAATATCGTAAAAATGAATTAATCAGATAATAACCATCGCTGTCATAATCCTTGCGCTCTTTCCTTCTATGCTTTTTGTGATGCCTGTGCTTTTCCGATTTCTCGCGCTCAGGCGTGTAACTTCGTGATCGGCTACGGTGACGCTTCTTCTTCGCGTCCCGACTCTTCTCGGTTTTGTGCCGTTTATTCGAACCCATTTCTTGATTGACAACGCGCGACCGAGATATATCTAAGTATTAGCGTTAGATCCTTCACAATACCAAATAACCAACTAGTACACTTATTCGGCTACACGCTTCCGCCATCTTATTCGTTCTGCGCATGCGTTCGAAACCCGTGCAATATCCCAGCACCATAGACCATATATAGTTCTAGACCCGGCTTCAAACAACATGCCTTGTTCCAGGAATATAAGTCTACCGGCTTACCTGCTCCCAGTCTACTCTACCCACTGATATATCAGTGAGTCTACCGTCTACCTACCAGATGACGGATGTGGGCAAAGTGCTATAGTCTGCTGAGAAGTCGCAATACCATCAAGCTAAAGTGTACCTAGAGAGGAAAGGGAAATCGTCGTCGTATATCATTCTGTATAAATATTTATGAAAACTGTCATTGTAATATATTAATATTGTAATTTTTTGGTGAAAAATAAAGAATATTCATATTATACTTGTTTCTCATATGACCGCAATGTGTAAGACAAGGAGAGGTTGAGTGTGCGCCAAGGATGGATAGAGATTTTTTTTTTTATTAATAACAAGCTTTAGATCGTTTCAGATCCATAAACCATATACATATAAGCAGAGAGTAAATGAGAGTGCTCACGCCCAGGTTTTGGCCGTGCCCATTATTATATTGCATTTATTAAAGAAATCATTGATTATCCTTAATAATTTTATCTTTGGCTCTTTTAAAAATGTTTGTACATCGTATCAGAGATTTCCTCTCTGATCGTATGGAGGTTTCCATTTTACATTCATCTATACAGTGGCGCGACAGTGTCGCCATCTATGCGGCAAAATTGTGAACTAATCTTCCATATCTTTCAAATGTGTAAGACAAGAACAGCGATAGTGTGCGACAAGGGCAGAAGAGGTCTCGATCGTGCCACCTTCTTTTTTGCGGCGCTTCGAATCTCCTGATAAGTAGTAGCCGCCCACGTTACGCAAGGAGGTATTCGACAAGGACAGACTTATTCAATTGGCGGAGAGCGACGAGGACAGACATAGACCGTTGATAGGGAAGATCAGGAGATCCGGGCACCGACGAGATACTGTTAAAGACTGCCAGCCCCTGTGCTATTCAGCGAGACGCGGAAGTTGGCGCGGGGATAACGTGGAACTTACAGTGATCTGAAATACCACCACCGACGAGATACTGTTAAAGACTGCCAGCCCCCGTGCTAACCCGCGGGACGGTAAGTGGGCGAAATGGGCGCGGGGATAAAGGTGGAATTTACAGTGATCTGAAAGACCACATCGCTAAAAGTTCCACCATCGACGAGATACAGTTAGCGGTTCCGCGCTCTCTACCTAAATGGATCATTTGTTTGTGAACCACGCAAAACTGCGTCAGTAACGTAGGTAAATAGATTTAGTACCGCAGGTAATAAATAAATGTAGAATGCTAACATTACCCATTCTGTAATTCTTAGAAAAAAGATGACTTTTTATTGTATAATTTCATTATAGATGTAGGAAAAATGAAAGTAGTTACCACGTAATATTCTAAAAAAGTATTGGAATTTAAAATTAATTTGGAAATTATTGCGATATTTATAAAATAATGATTCGTAAACGAAAAATATTCTGTAATAATCGTTATTTACTGTAATAGTTATTTAATGTTATTTATCTTTTAAAAAAATTTGAAATAAATACTTTTTAATCATTTGTTTCTATTGATATAAGGGCAAAAATTAATACCGCGTCACATCTGTTCTGTAGTATTCAAGTATGGAGATACCGAGGGTCAAATGTTTGTTTTCAAGGCCGAGCCTCTTAGATCCAAAGGCCATGTGTTATAGATGCAGATATAGCTAAGGGCCGTCAGCCCGACTAGCGTTGCACTTTTGTCCTGGTTGCAGTCCGGTAGTCAGTCGTATCAGAAGAGGGTTAGAGAACGATTGCAAGAGTGAATTTCACAAACGTTTTCTTTATTGTAATATCCCGCTTCCCAGAAAACCAACAGTTTCTATATTCATTATTTATATTATTATTTCAATACTAATGTATTGTTAAAATAATTGTTTAAATAAATAAATTTTTATAATGTATAAAAATTTGTTAATAAAAAATGATTATTGAAATAATGAATATACCAACGAATTATAAACATTTATTTATTTAAACAATTATTTTAACAATAAATTATTGAAATAATTGAAATAGCGAATATAGAAACAAATTATAAAAATTTATTTATTTAAAAATTGTTTACATCATACATAATAATAAATAACTACTTAAATAATAAATATATAGGCCGAACACAATACGGAATTAAAAATGACAGAACCGAAACCGGAACCGTGACCGATATACAGTTATAGATAACATTATCTCGGTTTTCATAACAGTTTCCAATCCCTACTTTCAATGCGTGTTGTTTTCTTGTGCGTCAACCGATTTTGATGAAATTTTCAGTACGTGTATCATTAACGTAGATGTAAAAACACATATTTTCAATATTCATTGAGGATTGAAATAAAAAATTTTTAAAGTCTTATTTTTTCATGTAATTCCTACCATTTGCAATTTTCATAAAATCTGTTTTACACGTCATTTAGTAAATCGATGCTTCTAATTGTTAAACAAAGGCAAGTTGTTTGGTCCGATTTTAAAAAGGGTATCCGGTCTGTACGCGGACTGTCCCGGATCGCAAGGAAGGATAGCGAACACGGCGCGTCTTTGAACTGTGCTGGCGACGGCGACTGTTCGCGTCTCTTTCTTTCCCATACGCTGTCCTTACTTGCGATCGAAACTTTCATCGTCGATTAAACCACTAAATACAATTGAAATTATATCGTGTTTGGAGTCATTTTAATCAGAAAAATGCCAGAAATAAGGTAGTGAAAGTTCCATAAAAACATAATTAAAAATAAACAATTCTATCATTGCCATTACATTGTGAGAACTCGCGGGCCTTTAAACTGTGCCGGCGACGGCGACACGCTTCGGCCACGCGATCCGTATTTCATTCTGTCCTTCTCTATGTTTGACGATTGACGAATAAATTCCTACTTCAATCGTTAATCGCAATTAACAATTAAATTCCTACTTTAGACGTTAATTGCAGTTAACGGTTACATTTTTTTCAATTGTCAATCGGATAATTGATTAATGATTAACAGCTGAAATTTCGAAATGAAATACGAACTCGAAACTGTATGCATACTGAAAAAAATGTAAACCGAGTTTTTGTTGAGATAAATTTCTGTCGAATCTCAATCTCCGCTCTCTGTCTCTCTCTCCCTTTTTATTACAATTTATGGATACACCGTGTGGCGATTAACTTCAACAATTGATTAAATCAGTCTCCGATTTTTCGATGATTTCTTTTTTTAATCAACGATTGACGATTAACTTCATCAATGAATACTTTTTTAATCGTTCACATTAATCAATCAATCTTGGTTAAAATTTGAATCCATTAATGCCCAACTATGGTAGACGGACACTACTTTTTTGATCTTCAAAGACCGAGCTGAACGTAGAGAAAGGCAGCGCGTGTACAGATGAGAGTATCATGTTGCCATGTTACACTCCTCGGCGACCGAGGCTGAGGAAATTGATAAAGAACATTGATCATATTCTTACACTAGCAACATATCATTAGGACTTTGTTTAGTCGGAAAAAATAACTACTATGAGATAAACTTTTACAACAGAGTCAATATATTAATGTGGAAAGTTAAATTAAACCAAAAATGAAATTATGCAAAAGTTAAAATGTCCAAACAGAACTATGATTTAGAAGAATCCAATGATTTATTCGATCCCTGCTTTGGTCATTGGGCGATACTACATTGTAACGCGCGTTCCATTCTTTGACTGCTCGGGTGCTTGGTCCTTCCTACAGCATTCGAACACGGCTCAGAAAATTATTCGAAGTCGAATAAACCGTTCAATAAAGATACAGATGAAAATGAAAAGTTCATTCTACGCAAAACGATAAATTTTCATAAAATAAAACATTATTCTTCGCGCGTTGAATAGAGATAACCAGAATCTCTTATTCGCTATTTGAAATTCTTAATTCAATAAAAACTTGTCTATCTCTGCTCCTACAATTATATTATATTTGTCAGCGATACGAATTGCTAGACATTCCTACACTTTGCCTCTTCGAGATACCGAGTATCTCGTCGATGGCGAGGGGACGGTTGTTGTATATGTTTTCTTTGCGAAGAGGCTAAGAGGAACGAAATATGAGGACAAGCTTTGGGCACGTCCACTTAGGACTACCGCTATTTTTCTACAGATGTTTTCCGCGTAGCACAGTATGTCGTCTAATGGAGAAAAGTCAGATAATCAAAGTGTGTAAGATCTGCAAATTAATGTATCTTAAAATATTCATAACAAAACCTAACGTAACAAAACATAACGACGTTTCTAAACCTACAATCAATTGTAACTGAATATATCGATTTGCTTTTAAAGTTGAAGCTGAAACTTTATTGTCAAATTCCGTGCATTTTTTTAAACATATTACTTCATCCACGTAATTCTTTACCGAACCTTTATTGTTCGGAACAATATGTCAAATAAAAGATATTCCATTTTTCCAGATATATCTGTTTCCACAGGTCGATTCTTGGAATATTTATGTATAAAAAAAAGTGTAGGGAAATAATGCTCATTTATGAAATATTTTTAAATTAAAAATTCAGGTATCTGATATGAAATTTGAATTAGAGATTCTAAATTTTCCGAAAATTATGCTTCAATACTTTCTTACGTACAATATTTCCAGGAATCTTTTGTTCTTGAGTTTTACTTTTAATATATGACACCTTAAAAACCAACACCAAAACATCCTCTGAAATATGGCGGAGAATATAACATTTGATGATAATCCATATGGCTTCGTGATGATTCGCCTTCTCACCGACGCGTCGCAACGAGAATCTCTCTCCTCAATGGTCTTCTGCACCGACGAAATGTCGTCGGTGCTTCTGTTTCTCACTCCAGTCAGAATAAATTCTAGAGGGCGTAAGAGAACGCTGAAAAATTCGTGAGACACGTAGTCCCGTAGGCTGGCAGTCTTTAACAGTATCTTGCAGTATCTCGTCGGTGCTCTGGTACAGTGTAGAAGGATAAGTGAGCGAGCGAGTTGATAAGACATAAAAAAGCATATATATTACAGCTGCGGATAAGTATAATAGGACGCGGAACGAGACGCTCATGTCGCGGTATTTTTGGTTCATTTTTCGAAAGGAAAGGAAAAAGATTTATCTATATTTGCTCGGTTCCCATACTTTGTTCCCTCCTCGCGCTCCTCCGCATTCTCTCATCCTCTTCTTTTTTATTTTCTGTTTTCGCGATTTCTATATATTATATATTATATATATATAGAGAGAGTCGAAACGGTCCGCGACATGCGTGTCTCAGCCTCGTGTCTTATCTATCTTGTAAAATATCTGTGAATATTATGATTTAGTTTCTTCCTATTATAGGCTACTGGTATACAAAAAAGTTTATGTTACTACTTACTTAAGGAAAGAAATGTACAGATATCACCATTTTTTGTTTTGTGTTTTACTGTAGTTATTGATAATTATATGGATATTAACGATAATAATAACTATGATTTAAAAAAAAACTTCAGCACGGCTCAACGCGTCATTTTTAAAACCCGTTTGGAAAAAAAAAGGAAACAGAAGAAGCGTGTGATTTGTTCTGTTTTCCGCAACACGAACAAAAGCGTTCGCAGGGAATGCATGATTTTATCACTCGCGATAATCTGTCATCGCTGCTGTTAGTCTGCCCGACCGATTTAATTAGTAACGAAAAAAGTGGTCGTGTTGTAAGCGTTTACGATTATAAATTCGTCACTTTAGAAGTTTAGAAGCTGGACTTCGCTTCGTTCGAGAGGTAAAGAATGATATAAAAAGAAAATGAAATACGTGAAGTAATGCGCCACATAATTTATTTTGCATCTTCTTTTTCGATTTTTTGTTATATATATAATATATAGAGTACGTGTTCTGTTTAAGTGAGAACAGCGTCGGTACAGAACATCTCGGAAAGCGTTGTCGTGATAAAGAAAGTGTTCGTACAAAAGTTGTTTGGTATGACGAGCTACAATTATACGTAGTATTAATTGTTTTCTTGTGGGTGGAGTAGTGGAGGAGATCTGAAGATCAATCTACTTTTCTCAAATGGAATATTATATTTTTTCTTCAGTAAATAATAACAGGTACTGAGACAAATCCAAAAAGGTGCTATATGATATTATTCTGATTTTGATAAAGGTAAATTGTTAGCTTATGTTTACATCCTGCATCGGTCGACGGCCAATAGCCAGCAGCCGCTGCTGAGCACCGTCGGTTGCGTGTCCGTATCAAGTTACTGCAATTATGATATTATAAACAGATTGAGGACTACATATTGTCGATGCCATAAATTATCAATTATAATTGTCACTTACTAGTTAAATAATTTTTCTTGATCCGATGTATCGTTTGTATTGATCCGATATTGATCTCAGATATTGATCTGCATGCGTGCGAAATTTACTACCGACTTAACTGTATGATATATAGGTATCCATTACCCTGTAGAAGAACTAATTATACCCTCTGTTTAACAGTTAGAGACATTTGAATTTATTAAACAGGCACACAACACACAAAGAAGATTAAACAAAACAATCACACTAAACGAAAAGAGCTGAAGTAGTACACTAACAGAGCTAAACAGAACAGTACAATAATTAAACAGAAATAATAATAACTTTGAACTAAAAATTCTGATACTTTGACTTCCTTGCTCACTGAATGCACGTGTCAAACTAATTTGTCGATCATGAAAGAACTAATGAAAAAAGCAGGCGGAAAATAAGTTCGAACTTTGTTTAGAATATCGAGTCTTATCGCAGTAATTTAGTACCGACGGATTCGACGCCACTCAGCAGCGGTTGTTAGCTGACGGCCGCCGGTCGATGGAGAACATAAGCTAACGAGGTAAGAATAATATCATATAGCACCTTTTTGGATTTGTCTCAATGCCTGCTATTTTCTGAAAAAAAAATACAATATTCCATTTAAGAAAAGTAGATTGATCTTCAGATCTCCTCCACTACTCCACCCACAAGAAAACAATGAATACTACATAATGTAGCCCGTCATACCAAAAAACTTTTGTACGAACATAGCGTAACGAAGATAGCCTGCTGTTCTCGCTTAAACAGGACATACGAAGGCGAAAAACGAATTATTAATTTTCAAAATGAAACAAAACAAGAAAAATAAATGAGATTACACATTTACGAAGGCCAATAAAGAATTATAAGCACTACTCGATCTTTCGACGATATTTATATGACAAAACAAAATGTTGCACGTCAAATATGCGAATATTAAAATACGAACATCGTAAGTCTCATAGTGTTTACGCCCTCTTCGCAACGTCCGCAGTATTTAATATTAAGATACATTCCTGACTTACATTGATATTTTGTAATCGGTTATGAAAGCTTCTAACATTATTCGTGAATAAACTATTACTTTTTAATCGAGAAAACAATTGACTTCGAACGTGTACGCAAATATACTTAATAATCCCGACAATTTCATTTTGTTAGTCTGGCTGTACAAAATTCGGTATTCCAAGGATCCAATACTTCTGGTACTTCAATCACTTTCAAGCCGATTCAACAGAAATATTACCAAAAATTGGCTGAAGTCAACCACACTGAATTGTTGACATCATGTCTTACAATCATTATCAGATGTCATCCATATCGTGTTTCAGTGGAAGAATTAAGAGAAAATTTGACAATGCCTTCCTCAGCCATCTGGCAGGAACATCTGGAAGAATGGTAAGAGAAAGATCACTGCAATCGCTTATTGCATCATAAGCGGCAAGGAAAGCAGGAGTTTTGAGTATGGTTACTACCAGCTGGTACAAAATCGAAGACGTCACAATATTGTCATATCATATAATGCTTCCAGGCTTCAAGCAGCTGCAGTGGAAGATATTTCCTTTTGTTTTTCTTGGGAAAGAACTGATGTTACACAACTTTTATTGTTATACTACTCCAACATATATTAATAATAGCGTTAGACATAACATTTTTACGTGTTTTTACATATAACTGCAAAATTAAATAAGATACTTATTGTAATAATTAGACTGCGAATCTTCTAAAACTGATGGGGTATCAAATTCGTCAGAATTTAGTAAGATTTTCATTTATTTTGAACCTGCAAATGTTATTACCAATGAAAATAGGATTTTATTTGGTACCACTTTCTCAAAATTTGCCTACAAAATTGAAAATTGCATAAACATCCGAAGTCTAGTAATAATAGTAAAAATTCGCATATATATGCGATTGAAGTAGTCGAAGAAAAACATTGGACGAATTAATATTATATATATATATATATCACATAAACTAGAGTAAATAGAAAGAATCCATGTCGTCTAACGATTTTTACTATTTATGAATAAACATTGTGACCATATAGGAACAGGAAATGGGTAAGGATGTAAAGAAAACACTGACAACCACGCCTGCCACAAGCAAATTGAAGCAGACCCCGCCTAAGGCAGATATTGAGCAGAATACGGCCGAAGCTACGCTTCGACCAGTTCAAGGCAGGGTTAGCTCAATTTCTGGCTGTGCGCCTGTAGGCGCAGACGTGACTTGTTCTGCCGACAGCCTGCCTCCGGACCTGCCTCCGAACCTGCCTTTGGCAGCACCGTCAACTGATGTGGCAAATGCCGCTTTTCAGGGCAGCACCGTCGGTGAGGGTAGGTCGCACTAAAATTTTGTCCATTTTACTGACAATTCGAAATACCGATTTTTGAATGCAGAATTTTATTTTGTGCCAGAGAGTAAATGAGAGTGCTCACGCCCGGGTTTTGGCCGTGCCCATTATGGTGCTGCCCCCTACTCTAGTGCTTAGCCTGGATCAGCTCCTACATCAACTCGCACTCCGGACAAGAACCTACATGTACCCACCGTCCGTATAAGAACCTACATCGACTCTCAGTGACTCTCAGTCCGGACAACATCATTTTTGGCAGCACCCGTATTATATATCCCCTTTCGTAGCAAACCATTTTTATCTGAATATGTTCTCCAAGTTCAGTCTCTCTCTCTCTCTTTCATGAAATTAAGAAAATATCATGTATTAAAATAACTGCAGAAAATAATTATTTAATAAGGTCAAATAAAAGTGTAAAAAGTATAAAAATATGTTTTTCTTTCAAAATAATGATTCCCAAAACTGTGTGTCCAGGGAAAACATTAACATGTGTTTTTGATTTACAAGCAAAATTACCTGCTTATTTAAAATACGACATAGCTTTCCCTTCAACCTAATATATTCATGCTAAAATCTTCCCGTTTATTGGACAATGCTTCTCACTAAGAAATTCTAATTTTCAGATGCAGCCAAAATTTTTAATAATAAAATTAATAATTTATATTTTATAATTATATGAATAAATATTATGAATTATTGTATATATTAGTGTTGTATTCGCGATTGTATTATATTGTACTATGTACCTAATGTATATGTTTATAATAAATGCAATTTTTATTCTATTAAAATTAAAATTAAATTTTAATGTTCTATAAACATCCTGTAAATGTCCTTCTAACGTCCCGAATATGTCCAGCCATACGTCCCAGGTATGTCCCAGATATGTCCGAACGGGACGTCCTATGTACGTTCCACTTTCTAACTGGGACCTCTGTCGGACTTTACTGGTACGTATCTCGGACATATTTCGGACATACGGACATTATTCGTACGTCCCTGAGACGTACCTAGGTCCGATACGTACGTCCATTGGACGTACATCGGACGTCCGGGTGCTATCTGGGGATGTTTGTATACCCGTGAGATGAGTACGTTTATGCATACAAAAATTAATAAAATAATGCTCTTTGCCGATCATATCTACTTATTTATATAAACCCAGAAAATAGTTGTTATTGCATAACTATATTCAATAGAAGGGTTATACAAATTTTGAATTTACATTACTCAACATTATCCCAAATATTTAGCATTCTCAATATATTAAAATTATTGTTAATATCGACGCACCATATTATATTACGCTTGAATTTATTGCGTGTCGACTCCTTCATGCAAGCCGTTCGTTTCGTACGAATCGCACACTCCGTGCGAGCTCAGCTAAGCTCGACTGGATTGATCGAGCCGATGACGTCGTGCGAGCAGATGCGAGTAGCTTGCATCGATGCGAGCTACCCGCTTCGTGCGAGCTACCCGCTTCGTGCGAGCCGCTCGCTTCGTGCGAGTACTCGACTCGGCTCGACCAATCGAGTCCCGGCTCGACTCGACTCGAACTCGGCTCGCATTTTTGAGCTCGCCTGCAGCCCTACCTCAGTGGTCTTCTGCACCGATAAAATGCCGTCGGTGGCCTTCTGTTTCTCTGGCTGGAGCCAGAATATATCCTAGAGGGCGTAAGAGTACACCGAAATATTCAGGTTTCACGTAGTCCCATAAGGCTGGCAGTCTTTAATAATTAGCCAGTAACGAGGAGAAGCTATAAAGTGCTAAATACGCTAATTTGTTAATAAATTTTTGGTAGGTGGTAGTAATCTTCGAGTACGTCGTTATCTCAATTTTATGCTGATTCAATACATTCGACAAACTTGCATCTATTCAGAGATTTACTTTTGTATTAACAATTGACAAATTGTTAAAAGACTTCGTACCAGCAGAGACCTAAATATATATATTATAATTTCTAAGATCTTTCTGTATGCGTGTCGCGCATATTGTCAAAACATTCCTTGCACATTTAAAAATAGATTGTTTTTGTATTTTGCGCTGCGTTCTTTAATTTGTCACGCGATAAACATAAATAAATTCGAATCTGTGAATAGAACACCTTCAAAAATCTCTGTAAGTATCACGTGGTTTTGTTTTTATGGTATCCCTCCCCCCGTATATGTATTTAGTAAGTACTTACAAAGCATAAATAAGGTTATGTAGATTTGATGCGCCAGCAAGTGCTCGCACGTGTTGTGTTTTGATCTCGAATATCGTTACTTAATCGTTTAGAAATGGCTCAAGGCAAGTTGAAAGTGAAAACAAAGCTGCCTGCTTCGTCCAAGGGAAAAGCTAAGGAGAAGGGCAACAAGAAAGCTCCGGCTGTTCGACGCAGAAATAGTAAGCAAAATATATTTATTCACTAAAAATTTGGAAATTACCCTGTGTCTGTGATTTCCATGGGACCCTTATATTTACGTTGCAATTGTTTGTAGTAACAATTGCTCGTAAAAGCTACTGGCAAGCAAAGCTTGAAACTGCGTAGTATCTAACTTGGACACAAATCAAAGTTTTTACTCTATTCATTTTTCATAGATGCACCGATTCAACCGAAGAAGAAGAAGGTCGAAGAGGCACACAAGTTGAAGCAAATGATCACAAGAACAGTGAACAAGGCTATGGAGGATGAACTACGAGAGAAAGCTTTGGACGGGAAGAAGTCCCTCACAAAAAAGGAGCCCTCTGGTAAACGTAAGAAATAATGAAGCGCATCGTTTGTATCTTAATGTTAAGGAAGGGAGATTTTCCTTCTTTGTCTCTCCGAGTATTAATAATAGATAACATTAAGGTATCTGTACATAAAGTTTTGCATCATATGTACAAAGAAGAATAAAGGATATCTTACATTTTACAGTCAAATTGTTTGTTCTTTATTTTCAAATAAATATTACCATTAAATGGAAGCAATAATATAAAAATGAAGAAACAAAGTGTTTCACCGTGTTTTCCGAGGATAGAGTAGCTTTTTCTTTAAAATATTTTACACAAACAACAGACAACTAAACCGAGCCTCATATTCAAAATTGACTTCCAGAATAAGGACACTTAACATAAAAGAGATTAGTAAAAATCCACTCGTTTTTTTTTTAAGACCAAAGGGTATTAGTTTAATTATTCTACATTGTCAATATTCCATAAGATAATTCTGAACATGAAATATTATCTATGGCACAGTGACTTATATAATATAAATATAGAAAAATGGGTATATATATATATATATATCGTTTCTTTCGTTTGTTTAATGCACCTGGAAGATATCTGGTAATAAATTATTTTCTTGTGCGATTGGTTTGACGATCTTTCGTAGAAGGCACCGATATTGTTCGCCGTTGAAGCGATCCGTGCCACTTGCAAAACACGATCCATTTTGCAGACATTTCGCTAATTACACAAATAAACATTATCTCACAAAGTATTTTACAAACTGACATTGTTTAACAAGGTACAAAAAACGGCGAGTGTTATTTAACAAATTTACTAAATTTCAATATATATATTATCTCTTCTCAACGATCCACCATTCTAGATCGCAACTGCTTGCCCACAACTTCCCATGCCGAACACATCCTTCTAAGTACATAATAATTTTTCCGTTTTAAAATTTCATTCAGATATTACGGAGATGCCACCTAGAATATTACACGTGAATACAAGCCGGGAAACATTTACCTCAACTTATTTCATGCCGCAGAGTTTGTATTTACCACCAGCAAGTGTCCGCTTTGTCTGTTTTTACTGATGGCTGGTGTTGTACCCGTTTTGAACTCGATTACGCCTTCCTTACCGCTGACTAGTTTGTGTGAAACCCTGAAACACCATATAAATCGTTATCCATCTGTCCTAGGTACGCAAAAATCATTTTTCTGTACTTACGATTCCGTGTGAACAATTTTAAGGATATGTATATTGTTAGTGATGTCAATTGCTTTTGTTAGAGCTTCTATTATGTGTGGTACTTCCAATATTAAATCTCCCTGTTAGAAACAAAAGAAATTTATCAATGTTGAAAATGAACAGTAAAACCTGGTGTTAAAAACAACAACAACGAACCTTGTCTTTCTTCAACTCAGGCGGTATCCTGACAATCAATAAATTATCCGATTCTCCAGTGACCACCAATTCATCTATGGACTTGTAAGGTAGTCTGTGCTTAAGTTTAAACGTTTTCAATGTATCCAAAATATATACTGCGTTCTCTGTTAAAATTAGAACCCTTTCCCGTGGCTTGTATCCATGTCGATCGTATTTAATAACAGGAGTAACATACTAAAAGGAAAAGATATATCATCGTCATTTTGATGGTAACAGGAAATGAAAAACAAATATGTTACCTTTATAGTTTCATCTCTGGGAAGAATATTGCTGGTGAAACTCTGTCTCAACGCTTTGTGGTCTGCGCCAAGCCGATCAGTTTGGAATCTTGGCCCCAAACTCTTCGCGTACGATTTCTTTTTCCCTTTGAACAGAGACTCTGCTAAAATTTTCAATTCAAACTGCTCCTTTTCCACCTTGGACAAGGCCAGCCTGTAATTGCGTGCTTTCCATTTTTTGTAAATAATGCGTAGGTGTTCAGAGGCCTGGAAATAAGAATAAAAATATTCTAGTTGGTGGAATCGATCTTTTTCTTTCGCTTCGATCCTCATCAAATTGAGCTCACTTCTCGGCAGGAGTAAGGACACGATGGCCAATAGTTATTCAAAACACCAACAGGAAGTTTCTTAGAGAGCTTGATCAACCACTGCGACTTTGCCAGTTCAATGAACGCCACGTTAATTTCAGTCGGTGGTCCATTTCGCGTGATGAATCCTTTGATAAACCTGCATCAAATTATTCGATGAATCGTTATTCTTATTCATTTGTTAGAACGACTTTAAGATAGCTGATGCTACCTTCGAATGGTAATAACTGCTTTTCGTTTTCTGTCAGCCTCGCGTATTGCAATCCATCTTCGAATATTCTTCTGGAACACAATGGCCGCCTTCTTCATCCTCAAATATCTTCGTCTCACTAATATACATTTCCATTTGCTTTGAATAATAGCAGCTATATCGTGTTTCTTCATCTGGAAGGCATCCTCTGTGTCGAATAACGTCTTGGGGAATCGAATGAACAATTTTGTGCTGGCGCAAAAGAATGTTCTCAGTTTTAGAAATATACGAGTATTATTAGGTGTCAGTCTTGATCTAATATAAATAATTATAAGTCTCTCTTACTTGCCCATCCTGTACTCCTCGTGTTCAAATCCAAGGGAACATACGAGAATTTGGACTCCATCTTTGGCTGAGCCATGATAATTGGGCCAAGTTTGTGGACAGAGAGACTTGTAACGTTGCAAGAACTGTTCGTACGGTCTCCTGTAGGCAAAACCAGCTCGCCTAACTCGTAAATTCTCCATAAGACCCAGATACTTCACTTGATGCAGTACAATCTTGTCGTTAAATTGATCTGCAATGAAAATTTCTCTCGTAAGAAGGAAGACACACGCAAAATAAAAATTGTCTGTAAATTATCTTACGGGGCATTTTATAGTCATTAGGCTTGATGCAACGAATGTAAGAAGGTTCCTTGCCCATGAGGATCTCCACAAGGTTGTTCAAACTGTTCTTGAACTGTGTGATGGCCGTCTCTGGTCGCTTCTTGCTGGTCAAGTCTTTCACGTCGAACACGCTCTGTAGAAACACCACAGTTTTTTACTTAGTATATTAAATAAATTTCTTCCTCTGTAGATAAGGAGAACCATAGGAATACCTTGGTGATCGAATTGGTTGTGTGCGACATTACTTCACGCAAATCTCTGAATAGCAGGTCATTGTTCTTCTCAAGAAATCCTCGGACATTGTACGTTACGTCGCCAGCGTAATGCACTAATCTGAATTCATCTCGCCCCATAAGCTTCTGCGTCTGCAGGTCCGCCTTCATGTGGCTTATGTAGTGAGGATGATTATTCAGATTGACGTTCAACTTTTCCAGAAAGCTTAGGTCAGTTGGATCACCGGGACGAAGACACTCCTCGTCCATCAACGATATTATGCCTAAAACAAAGCGACCATCGGAATGAATTAACATTATCGAATACCGCGCGTCTAGTAACGAGATATACCTTTGTGCTTCTCCTCGATCAGGTCGCAAATCACTTTGTTATTGAAGTATTGAATATTCTCCCAGGCGATACCCTCCCGCAAGTACTCCTCCTGCTCGGACTTCAGTGTCAGTTGAATGAACAACTGTTGCAACTTCTCGTTACAATAATTTATACAGAACTGCTCGAAGCTGTTGGGACAATGTCGCTAATGAACGGCGGTTCGACTTGTAATCCGGTTTGTAATCCTGTTACGGTAGGGATCGCGTACCTGTTCTTTTGGAAGATTTCAAACCCATATATATCCAGGATTCCTATGACCATCTTGCGCGGAGGATCACGGACCGGTTGCAGTGATTTATTCAACCTGGTCACGAGCCACGTGAACAGTCTGTCGTATACGGCTTTGGCCAGTGCATCGCGTGCATAAATTGCCATCTCCCTGTTCAATGGGGATACGACCACGTCGCCGCGGGCGTCTATTGTGCGATGTGTAAACGCATCCGCTAATTGTTTCACGTCGCATCCCAGTAACTGCAGAATCAATTCGACTTGTTCGAGTAAAGGATTGCTTCCACCAAGGCCACTTTCCCCGGACCAACTTTGAACCAGACTTCAATGGCTCTTGCTGTCTAGCCAACACGCATCCTGGCACAGCAAGAACCACTGAAGCTAATTATTACTTATGGGGGACTCGTTTCCAGGATTGCAATAGGATTGAAAAGAGGACTTTTGGAAACGAGTCTTCAGGAGAAAGGAAAGAGCTCTAAATCTTTCTGGTTAATTGCAGTAGAATATACTGTGTTTTTATCAGAGAAAATGCAATTAATAAACATTTGGAAACTGAGATGCTGAGCGAATGCTGAGAGATTCCAGAGCGTAGAAAGGCAAAGCTAAGTCTCTATGATCAGCTGAATTATTTTTAACGAGAAGTCTTACAGTGGCAACAGCTTCTACAGAGCCAGGCTTCAAAATCTGAGCGACGCCATCTTCCTCGGTGAAACCAACGTTTCCCATATGCAATACGGAGGCGACTATGGAAAATAAATCATCTTGTTCTTGTTGGTTCATCTCCATAGTCTTCATTGCGTTTATCACCTCCTTGTACTGGCTGCCGTCGTCGATACTGTCTACAGTGCCCTTCGTCTATAAATGATGAAATAATGAAATTGGCTTATAGTATTCTTTAAATCAACTTAAAAATTAAATACACTTTTCTACGAGTGTAGTAGCTTACTCCATTGGAGAGGTAATAGTAGGTGTCCAAATTTCTCTTGAGGAATAGTTTCCTAAGCGTTTCATCGCTGCCTCCGGCGAGCATTTGATAGAAAATGTGAAAATTCCTCTCTCCTGTGAATTGATGTACGACTCGCGACTTCTCGAGCAGATAATTCAGTATGTTTCCACCGATCGGATCTCCCTGCGAAGAAGCATAATTTATATATGTACATAGATCGTTCGGCTCGTCAAGACACTGGTTACAGCGCAGCGTCTCGGTGTCGGTATCGGTATCGGTCATGCGATTGAGTATATGTATATGTATGTATAATAGATAAAGAGCCATTGAAAAACAATGAAATGTTCGGCCGTTTGTACCTGGAAATTAAATTGGATATCCATGTACTTGCCGAAACGGGACGAGTTATCATTGCGATTAGTTTTCGCGTTTCCGAACGCTTCGAGCACGGGATTGCTACCGATCAATTTATCGTTTACTTCCTCCACTTGCTTCTTGTGGCCTGTTGCGGCCGCGATAAATTCGAGGACCTTCTTCGAAGCCTCGGTCTTTCCCGAACCGGATTCGCCTACGCAGATCGAGCTACGTTAAAACTGTGTACTGCTGTGTAAACTCTATCTTCAACGATTTAGAACAAATTTACTATTCAGACAACCACTGTCCTGTGGTTCTCTGTGCAGATTAACATTTTTAGAGGATGTTCTTTGATCGTTCAAAATGATTAGTGACTTTTATTCTAATATGATATTATACCGAGATAGTTTGAGAGTTTAGTTTGCTTGGTACCTGAGATGAGAATACATTGGTCCAAGTTCTCCTTCGACAGAGACTGATACGCGGTGTCTGCCAGAGCGAAACTGCACAAAAATCACCAAAATTTTCATAAAAAATCTCCCCGCATTAAATCATTGGAAAAAATTCGCACGACTTACATGTGTGGAGGAGCCTCGAAGAAATGCCGTCCATGATAGTACTGGATCGTTGCTGGATCGTAGATCTGCAGCTTCTTGTAAGGATTTACAGAAACGAGTACTTGACCGATGTACGTCTGTAAAATCAATAATAAGTTTACTAAAAAATACAACGACAGTGCCTCTTTCACCGAGTGACTTGCTTAATTTGTTAATGAAATTATCGAAGTGCACAACCGGAAATGCTCTCGAGCTTGGATAATTAAATTAGCAGGCGGCGAAATACACGAATGACAGACAGCGTTGCCATGTGTAAATCATTTGCAATATTATCTCAACGGTCGTGGTAAACTCGGTTCAATCATTCTGTTATATGTTATATCATATGGTGTCGATGTTTAATCTACGAAAAAACTTCCTGTCTTATTGTAGCGATAAGACTGCTAATCGCAAAATTGTTGTGAAACTGAGATCGGATCCGGCAATGAGTGCAACAGCATATTCGGTCCGCGAATATGTATTTGTACAATTGGAAATGACCATGGATTAATTTAGAAAAATTGTGAAAGAATACAAATCTGCTTAATTAAATAGGAAACTTTCGGTAGATTGAACAGATTTATACTCGGTCGTTGTTTTTCTTCAGATACTTCCAATTAAATGGGGAAACTTGTCGAACTTTTAATTCTCTCTTGTTGTTCCAGTTAAGATAATTCCGCGGTTATTGCGCCTGTGTAAAACTGGCGAAGCGATTACAGTAAATGAAACGGTTGTATTCTTTCGTGGAAGATTCTGCGAGCCGAGTTTATCGGGTTCGTTGGCGGGGAAAACGAGCGAAGCCAGATGTTGAAGACTCGGTTCCACGTAATTCGAGGCGTCGTTCGAGGTGTCGCGTCGTTCGAGGCAGCTGCTGGGAACGGCAATCGCCGTTTACTCACGTAAATTAGATCTTCGTTGAACCGTTTCCGCAAATTATCGATGAACGCCGCCTCGCTCTGAAAGTCCTCGAGGAGGACGAAGTCCTGAACGCCGACGCGGTCCCGCTCGTGCAGACCACGCTCCATCTTCCTGCGTACCTCGTGACTGCTCTTGAGGACTTCCGGTCTGCTGCCGGAATCGCTCACACCGCCCCCAGTGTCGGCGACCGCACCTCCCTCGCTGCAACATCCAAATTAAAAGAAATTTAATCGTCAGAATCTACAGGGGACACAGATTGGACATTCCGTGTGCAACAACCTAATAAAATCGAACGTTACGAGCCGAACGTTACGAGCCGAACGTTACGAGCCGATCGTAAGATGTCGAATTAAAGTGAAACACGGAAACCGATGACGTAACACGCATCTTTCCTGTACGTAACTTTCGGAGGATCGTTCGGAGGTTAATCATAGATTATATGTACATAGATGATCGCTCGCGCGAGCATTCGACGGAACGTATCAATGTTCCCGCGGCCCTTCCGGTCCCCTGCTTTCTCTTCTCTTCTTCTTTTTCTTCTTCTTTTTCTTCTCCCTCGCGGTAGGGAGAGTGTTATCGCGGTATTATTATCATCGATGCCAGTGCGAAAATCTCGGTCTCGTCACACGATCCGCGAGAAAGCGCGGTCTCCATTGTCCGGAAACGAAACCGACACCGTGAACTTCGACGGGCCGGGCGATTCACGCGATCGGTGTCGATTTTCCGCGTGCGGTCGAGCCTCAGATCCGAGTCGAGACACGGATACGTGTCGCGCAAAAATCCGTGTCATCTTCCTCGGAGAGAAGCTCGGCTTCTCTTCCCTTTCCCTTTCCCTTTCTTCGATCGCGATCGCGTTTTGTTTGCACGAGCGTTCCTACGATTAGATTGCGGATCTTTATAATCGATAAAATACACTAACTAATTAAAACATATAAGTTAAAACATAATAAAGCCCTATTAAACATGAAGGAATGAAAGAATGTTTGAAGATGACGGATAATGTGTACATACAAGCAACGAAGAAAGTATGCATACATGTGATTTGATTAAACATTTGATCATCGCCTCACTAATCCCCAACAACTAATCCAAGAAATAGCACTTCTCGAATAAAATTTACAAAAGACATTGTACCACTTGATCTTTCTGGATTGCAGGTGATAAAATCCTAGATTAGATACTGAAACAGAGCGCTGAGATCAACGAAGGATTATCGCCCAACAAGCAGAGTTCCGAATAAACGACACCTCGGATTCACTCACGTTGACTTTCGGGCAAACTAACAAACTGGATAAACGAACGTAGCAACCTAGTTATACGAATTTCTTTGCAGCTCGTAGGAAGGCTTTAGAAGCAACTGAGGTTGCAGTTGCAGGCCGAGAGAGTTTTCAGGTAGCAGACTGCCATGAACGATTAGGTGCATAGGCTCCGAGGGAGCCTGGGGACCATTGCTACCCCTCTTTTAACGGCTCTGAGGGTTTCATCGTGGGAAAAGAAGTGGAGTGAATCGTTTCTCTGTGGATTTCTAAGATTTTGTCACCTGCGTAACTATAACAAAATTATTTTCAGAAAGTGTCATTTTTTGGATAAATCCCATTTTTGGATTAGTGTGATTTTTTTCGAATCTTAAATCAGAACACACTCGATAACGAAAAATGTTGACACATGAATATTAACGTACACGTCTCCCGAGCAATGAACAATGGGTTACAGTGGTACTCACCCCATGTTTCACCGGTGTTCTTGCTCTCTGGGGAACATCCAAAACAAATGATTAATTAGGTAGCCGCGAGTTATTGTTATCTGAAGCACGGAACCGGCGCTGGTGCTCCCGCAACTGATGCTCGTTGTTCTCCGCGGAATCGAACGAAAGATCGCTAGATAAGATAACGGGCGTGTTACGTGGAAAACCGATCTCGATCACGTTCAACTAATCGAGGGAGTTTCCTTCTATACATTAAACTCTCTTGACATTTCTTCGCTTGCAACATTTAATTTACTGACTCATTGATTGGTTTCCCCTTTATCGTTTTCCCAATCAAGTTCTTTGAACTGGCGAATTTCCAACTACATATACAATTCTACATAAAAGTGTAGAAAGATGCATCGTCTAATAACAACAAGAGTACAATAATCATAAAATTTCGATAATTTAATCTCGAGATATTTGCGACTGAAATAATTAAAATCTTACCTTTCAGATACGAGTATGTATCTCGAGAAATTAAATGATCGAAATGGTCTGATTATTCGGCTTTCATTTTTATTCGAAATTTCATTTCATCCGAGACACCTTCTACTATGTATGTGGGATACAACGCGATGCATTGTTTTAAGAAATACAGTAAATAGAATAGTTCAGCCATGGATAAAGAGAAGCATCAGCTATAGCGAAGAATACTTTTATACAATCAAAGTTGATTAGATTGCCGGCTGTTTGCGCGATGTATCTATTCTTTTCAGATCGAGAGAAGCGATGGTTGTGCAAGCACGTCGGCCTGGTTCCACGACGATTCTGTTTCCAATTAGTCCTCCCGATTTTTCCAATGAATCGCCGCGCCGCGCCGGCTAATTGGCGCGCGAACTTGCGACCAACTCCTTTCCACGATACCGCTTTCGCAACGAGAGCTCTTCTCCGCAGAATAAAATCTTTTCAAACGATTCGCGACTACGTGACTATACACCATTGGCTCCAATCGGTAATCAATTATACAGGATGTCCCAAGAATGTTCTACTTCCTTGAAAAGGGCGATTCCCAAGTTGATTGGAAGCAGCTATTCCCTTTGCGAAAATGTTCTCCACGGCCGCGGCCTCGTGAAAACACGATCAATTGTTTACCGGGTCCGATATCGCGATTGCGAATTTTTTGCGACATTCCAATTTTTTGAAAGCGTATGTCGAGAGAAAGCTGGCGTCGAATGGAATCTTATCTTTTCCTCTCGTAGTTTGTTTCCAATTAAACACCGTACGTTATCCCGCAGTGTTGTTATCTTATTTCTTGAAATTGAAATTGTCGAAGATTATATCACTGCATCGGGTAATCACCGGCTACAACTAACAATTCTTTCGCGGATCTTTACGCAAATTTCTAAAACCATCAAGAGAAAGCTGAAGCGAAGTAGAACCCTATTTTCTAAACTCTCGTGTTTCGAAGAAATTTGGTACCGATTCGATTATGGACGTTGGAGTCGCCAAAGGTCGCAGCGCCAGTCTGCGTGGCCGGTTACAATTTTCCACGGAGACAAAAAACACGTAGCTTCCACTTATCTACACCAGATTAGTCGTTATCGAAATTATCGGTTATCGGGAGGTTTAACCGAGATGTCACTTCAATTAGTTCACTACATTCCTATCGCTGTCGAGCGATGTTTCCGCGATATCGAAATTTTTTGGTGGTCTCCCGTTTGTTGCAATCGTCGAAGGAAATTTTGATTTTGCAGAAAAATCCACTATTGGCAACACAATATATGTATATAAACTTGTAAATTTTAGTGATCTTTGGATATAGTGAACACCTATTTGTTGTGATCGACGAAAAAAATTTTCCATGAAAATCCCCCAATCTGTCAGCATCGCAACATCCACATAAAAATTCTCAATTTTCTATTCACAAATATCTGCGAATGAACCTGATAAACGAATCCGTGTTAACGATCGATTTCGTTCGCGTCTCGGAAAATCGCGTGCCGGTTTCGCGGAAGAGAACAAATTCGCGGATCCTGTTTTCACCGATTCGTTCGCACAGAACTTTGATTTCTCCCAATCCGATTCGATCCGATCCGATCGGCACGGCGACGTTACGTCACACGAACCGCGAACAATCACTCGAAGCAGCGGGAACGACGCAGCACCAGTTCCGATTTCGGTTCTAAACGGCGTTCGGTTGCTCGAACGACTGAAGACCGACCGGTAGGAGGTTCGCAACACGTTCACCAGATCGCGATTTCTGACTCTGACGGAGGATCGGTTGTCCGACGACGACGACGGTCACTCAACGATGACTTAACACTGTCCACCTTCCGAGGTTTATCACGGGCGTAAAACCTCTCCCTACTCCCTACTTCGACGATCCCGCATCTTTATCCGAGGCTGATATCGACCAGGTGAGAATCATTTTTACAGCTACGACACATTGATGCTAGACTGCCAATCATCTCACGTGTAATACAGTGAAATGCACGCTTTATATATTTATTTTTATTAAAAAATGAAAAAAATGAAAAAAAATCCTTAAAAAAATTTTATTGTACGGTTTGCTAGATACAATAACATCATGCAACTTTCGAAATATTTTCAGGGGCTGACAAGAGAAAATGGTCCCTTGAGTCTTCGAGAAAAATGTACGACTAATCTAAGAAAAAATTGCAAAATGTAAATGCTAGTTTCAGAAGTCTCGGGAGGCCTATGAAGAAACGCTTGGAACTTCTATTTTCGGAGGACATCGGTCTCCATTTCGAGAATGGAAGAATTTACGCAAGACGTCGCGACACAGAAAACTCAATGACGTTCCATTATTCGAGAACTCGTGTAATCCAGCTTTCCTTTCGCTGATTGGAATTGATATGTGAAAACCTCGGTAAAATTTGGTTTGTATCCTGTACAGATTGCGTTCCCCGATCTCTTGCTTGGACGCGTTTGAATCGGAAAAATGTCAAGTGCAAAAAGTTGCATAAAAAATTCATGCACATCTCTTAGAAATACATCGAGACAATATATCCTAATCGTCCTTCCCTGGACCGTTGATATATCTAATCTAATCTGTGCAGATTTTTCTTGAAAGAACATGCGCGAAAGTGAATCGCATAATCGAGCGACGGTATCGTTTTTATCGTTATCATGCTCGACCTTCGTGTTTTAAAGGGCCTCGCACGCGTGGTAACGAGATAAGAATCTCCAGGGCATCGATCGATCGTAATCGACGTTTTTCTTGCGTGATCTTGTCATCAGAATTATGTTGCATCAAACAAACTGATACGATTAATACCTCGCCTATTGTCTGTTGTAAAAAAATCTATGAGCAATTATATCGGTCGGAATTGTTTAACATTTTATAGAATTACTTGCCATTTGGAACGGCGCGGCGCACAGTCGGTCTCGAGTAACATGCTTTTAGCGATTTCTATTGTGATTGTTTAATGTAATTTGGTGTTAATTTTGTACGAACGTCTAAACACATTGCAAACAAATTTTTTAGCTCTGCTTCACTCGGTTTTTTAATAATAAATTCCTGAAGACGGTCTACTTTCTCAAATGAAAATTCCAATTTTCCGACGGCTTAGAAAATAGTAAAAAAATTTCTGGTGGATCTGGCGAGTATTCTGATCGAAGGGAACGCTTACTATACCTTCTCCGCATTATTCCGGGCTGTGTCCAAGAGCGGTTCGCGACGTTGTTGTTCCGATTCGAAGGCCGGGCACAGTATCGGTCTCAGTTAAAGAATAATAATGATCATTTAAGTGCAATCGCGACGAATGTCGCGGGAATACTGGGACAAACGTGCTCCGGGATGGAACACAGATGCAACAGGCTGTCGCGAATCGGTTCTGTGACCTCGTATCGCGTTATCGACGAGAGGAGTCAATCGATGACCGTTCGTCGACACTTGAATCCTGATTCTCCGAGGAAAAACAAATTCCCGGCAGTCTGATCGAAAATGTCGCTTTAAACTCCGCTCGCCGGCGACCAATAGAACAACAATATCGCATCGTATCAACAATATTAAAAATGTCTCTCTCCTCTGGAAACACCAGATTTTCCCCAGATTTTTCTCAGACTTGCTCCGACAACAATTCCTTACTAGAGCAACGATACTAATTAAATAAAATGCCGTAATTTTTCTAGTTATTTTTGAAAATTCCACAAGCCTATTCAAAGACAACCTTATCAACGATAAGTGTTATCTGCCTCTCCGCGAGTGCGCACGAAGCGTCCACCACATTGCATTTGAAATTGAAACAGAGACCGTCGTGGCTCTACACTCTACACTCTACATTTTTGTTTTTTTTTCGGGTGTGAGCTCGTTCGTTCAGATATTTGATTCCGTGGCACGTCGAAGGGGAATGATTAACCGCGTCCAATCAATCCTTTCCTCGGGTCAACGACTCGGAGATCCGACACAATAACTCTATAAATCTCGGCCGGCTTTCCGTGAATCGGAAGTCGTAATACTGTCGTTCCGCGAGGAATGGCGGCGCGAGCTACGATTTTTTCGTTCGGTCCGCGGAAATCAGCCAATCTGCCTGGAACGGAATGATCTTCGGCACGGGTTTCCGCGAATTCTTTACAACGGGGACGGTTCGTTTCCTTAGAATGGGCCGAGGCTATAGAAATTCTTGATGAAACCCATCCAACGCCTAATGCAATTTTTTCTGCCAAAAGTATTATTTGGGGACGAGGCGCTGACAATGTGACAGTACAATAATGGAATCTCGTCCCGAGTGTCCCCAAAAGTCGCGCGTAAACGTCCCGAAGATAATTGACACTCGAAATACGCGGTAGCTTCGTGTAAAATAGTCGAAGGTTTACGATCGAATTGCGAGCAGCGCCGCGCCGTAAACAAGGGTCGGGATCATCCGTCGTTGTGAATGGTTCCATGTTCCATGGAACATCGGAGACTCGGTTTGCGGGCAAAGTTCGCCACGGTACACCGAACGATATAAACATAACAGGCGAGACGAGATGGGACGGGATGAGACGGGATGGAACGGGATGGGACGCGACCAGTCGTTAAAATCACTGTTCGACGTCCCCCCGAGGCTTGATTAACGCGGTACATATACCTATTTTCAAAAGGCTGCTTCTCGAATGATTTACGGCGACATTCTTTTCAATCTCCCGCGCCTTACAGCCGAGGCCCGCAGATAAACGGACACTTCTCCATACATACATATATTGAAAACAACAGAAGAAGGCGACGATAACAGCCCTTCGTGCATCGGAGACAATAAACAATGCTGTCACTTTCAATAGGCAATCGTCTGCGGACCGTCGTGAGTCACGAACTTCTGAATTCTATCTGTTAAACAAACATCTGCGCGTTCGCTGCAGTCTGCTTTACGTGTGACTCAAATAGGACTTTCCGACTGGACTAAAAATCGTGTAGAAATTTCTGAGAATACCTCGGAACATATAAGTACTTTAACGCTACATGCAAAGTCTGGTATTTTCAATAATTTTGTCGGACAGTAGCGAAATTTTCCAGACTTCCCAAATACATAAATAGCATAAAGTGATTTAGGAGGAAGCAAGTGCGCTTCGACGCGCGACGACCAGTTTTGCCACGCTAAATGCTGATCAATAAAATCAATGAAATAGATTACAAAGCAGTTAACAGCAAGCTCGACGGCAATCGACGACTACCAGGAACAAAATGAATTTCAGGGCACGCGATAGTGACTCGCGCGAATGGCGTTCGATCCTCCAAGGATCGTCGATCGCGGCCGCAATCGTCGCTGGATCTCCGCGAAAGGGGGGAATCGATCTGAGTCACTGTCTCGGTCGTGACCTTTCGCTCGATGACTAATTTCTCGGTTGCGATCCTTTATGCGAAAAGCTCGGCCGCGGGACAAAACGGTTGGGTCGGAACAATCGGTGTGAAGGCGGTTCTCATTCTCATTGTCATTGTCCCGGTCGGCGGGACATGCGCGATGTCGTCACGCTTGTCCGAGTCGTCGATGAACGAGCGAGGCACCCAACCGCCGTCCACCTTCTCATAAAATCGTTTAAGGGCCAATTAATCGAACAGATCTTGGCCTTCATTGTATAAATGTAGCTAGTTTTACTATTCAAACACAGAGTCAGACTGTCGCGTCGCGATTGCTCGCTTTCCACTGATACAGACAATTAGCAATGACCAAGCGGTTGCTTAATTGTGGCTTCATTACGCAAACACCGCCATCCGTCGCGAGCTAGCGAAATGGAACGGCACCTGCGGGTAAATGGCCTCGTTAACGAGCACGCTCTTATCACTGACCGCCTTTTCCGTTTCGTAACAGCTGGCCAATCGACGCATTGCTTCTCCTTGATATTTCGCTTATCGGCAGTCGTCGATTCCGAATTCGGGCAGGGTTTCAAGGGTGCTTTTTGAACAAGTTCGTTCGAAAAATTGCTGACCCAAAAGAATAAAACAACGTTGCATAAAATCGGCTCGATTCATTTTGTAATATTTCATTTTCTATTGTACGTGAAAGCCAACATTTTATACGGTAAACAGAGTGCAAATTTTATGCAATTATGAGAAAAACGAGTACGGTAAAACCATCAAAAGTATTTAAGAGCGCAGTTACATTGTATTATCAGCTGATTAAAATTACTAACAAAAGAAATGACTTTCTATTTAACTCTCGTTTCTAGCAACTGATGCGGAACGTCCATATTGCCGATCCCGTCGTTTATGCTTCACGATGAGAAACATTACAACAATTTAACGAATCAAAATTGTAAACTTCTTGAATATTGTGTTCTGGTCATTGAGTTACAGAGAAGTTCAGTAGACGATACGCGAGGTCTCGATTTGTCAGCCACGGTGGATGCACTTTCTAGATCCTGCCAATTAGGAGCCGAAGGTAAAAGTCTTTCGATCCGGTAGCCCGTGTGAACCCGTGACGATTCGGTATCGCTTTCAACCCGCGTGCGCGCGCGCGCGTGTATGTGTGTGTGTGTGTTCGCCATTCGTTGCGAAACCAGGCCGCGGTTCAGACGCGATTTTCTCTCCAGCGGAGACGATCTTCTTCGCGATTCGCGATCCGATCGGCCGCACTTTCTAACACGCGTGGATTCGCGCGTAAACGAGCGGTTATCGGCGCGTTTTCTTACGCGGTAACGAGGTCGCTAAGCGTCATCGGCAATGACTCAAACGAAAACGGCCCTCGGGCACTCGACTCCGTCATCTTCGTCGCCGATGACGACTTTATGCAAATTCCTACTTTAAAGAAAATCCTACTTTAGAGAAAACCCAACCCAATATTTTTATCTAGATATATGGATTCTATCCGCTAGTCCGGAAGCTACCCGAAGAGAGTAGGCACGAGAAAAAACGAAGACCAGCTCCAGCTGCAGAACTATTAATTAAGAGTTTCACACAGGCTGTTTGCAGAATTCTAAAGGAAAGAAAGTCCAGCTTTTCCGGCTGCTCGTCCGGATCGTAAATAGTATTCGAGAAGGTGATTACCGTCGTCGCATGAATCTCGGCAAGTGTCTCGGTAGATATCGAGATCTCTCCGGAAAGTGAGTTATCAGTTTCAAGATAGGACAGCGACACCAAAGATGGCTGGGGACGATGTTTTCTACCTTGCACCACTATTTACGTTCAGACTTTTTCTGTTTCCGGTGAAAACGACAAGGTTAGAAGATCGGAGCAGATCAGGAAAGTGATCAAATTGTCCTCCGGTGCGGCAAAGATGTGTAAGAAACGGTCTGCGATGCACAGTTATCGACGAACATCCGCGCCATTTTGCGCGGCTTTGGAAACTCTGAAGAGGATGCAGAAAAGACGAAAAGAAAAGAAAAGAAAAGGAGATGAAGAAGCAGGGCAGAACGGTTTCGCGTGACGCGGTGAAAACCTGTCTTTCCTTTAGCCGAGCTAGGGAGCCGACAAAAGGGCAACCGGTTTCCGGAAATGGGTAATTTCTTTATTATACTCATCGCGATCCTGTTCCGCAAGGGGCGCGTGACGGGTCTGCTCCGATCCTGAACTCGGAACGCACGAATCACGGTCGCGTATTTTACATATTATATTTTCCGTGGCTATTTTCCCTCCAAAATTGAGTCCACTGCTGCTTGTAATCACCAGTGATCGGCGCCAATGACTTACTTAAAAATAATCTTTGAAGCATTCCACGGAGTGTTTTCGCACCGGCCTGTACAATTGCAAGTGACCGGTATCTGGGAAAATGAAACGGAAATCATGCACAATGAGCGTGATTTCGAATTCGCGATGGCGCGTGGCCGCCGCTCAATCGAGTGAGCTTCCGGCCGCGTAGATTATGGCAGCCACGGTGCATCGCACACGCTGCCCCCCTCATCTCTCCGATAAAAGGAAGGCACGAGCACCGTTGTCGATGCTCGGACGACACTTCCGGTCCCCTGTTCCTTTTCCTTTCCGCGGTTAGGTTACTGTTATCCCGCGAAACACGTTTCGCGTGGCCGGCCAGAGACGCACGCAGCCGCGTCGACACGAAATCGTTTAAGACTTTCACGCTCGGGGAACAATCGGCGGGATCGGAGAACGGTAAAAGCCGCCGGACCGGGGCTTAATTGCACGCGAACGTCCCCAATTATGCGGATTAATTGGCGTTCCTGTTCCCCCACCATCTTCCGCGGATCCGATTTCGTTTCACCTTCATAATGACCTCTGGCTTCTCTTCGAATACAGTGTATACGACCACGTATGCGTCAGATCGCGGATTTTTGTGAAGAATAAAAATTGTCTGTTTCTCGAATACCGCGTGAAAGAAGAATGTTATTAAAAATTGAATAAATACATTGGTGTTCGAGAAGGGACTGTTCTTCAAGACTTGAACTTCACGGAAAGAGGTCACGTCTTCAGGGTAAGACAGGAATAATTAGGCGCTATTACGTAACGAGCGCATTACTCAACGCGGCCACAAACTATGCGACTATCTCAATTTTCCAGCGGCGAAGAAGTCAACGACTCCTGGGAGATGACGACCACGCGTTGCACGCCGCGCACGCTAGGTGTTCATTAAGAGCATTATCTCGGTATTATCCGGCGGACAACAGAGAAGCTAATTGGATCTTTCGTCACCTATTTATTAACATTTTCAGCATCGGCGAGTCGAATGTTTCTATTTCTAAACGCGTACCACGGTTGCCTGTCGCTCGGTCTAATCACGAGCCTCGATGAACGGTTGAAAATCTCGTTATCTGTGACCTAACTATACCTCGCGTGATTTAAGAGCTTGTCTCCCGGCGACAAGTGTGCGAACTGAAATATTGGCAACAGATGGAGCGACACACTTCGCGGATTGTCTTTGCGAATCGTTTGGAGGACAGACGGGTGTATACAGGTCTTGCACTTCAAATTCACCGTTTTGCGAGTCAAATAAAGTATTTTTAAGTAAGTTTCTGTAAGAAAAATCAAATCGATCTATTTGACGATAGTACTATCTAAAACTGTCAAAAAAACAGTTCAAAGGAGAATGCGGTAACAGCGGTAACAGCGGTAACAGCAGTCGGCGGTAAATCATGATGGTCAGCCTAATTTTCACAGAATGTGATCCAAGGGTCAGCGAGAGAGCCCGTAGAGAAGCGACGAGTTAACTCGTCCTTCCCGGTTAGCGGGTCAAGGCGACCGTCCAATTAAGAGTAATCCCCGAGCGACGGATTAATAATTCACGGCTAAAAACGCCATGGAAACGTGTCCCGGGAGAATATAGATGGCCGGTTGTGCATCCGAGAACCCAGAAGCCCTACGTATGTATGTGTGCGCTCATGTGCGCAGGGTTAAATCGGCCATTTAATTCACAATGAACGTCCGCGAGCCGAGCGAAGATTTAAAACGTTTCGGGGAGAGGAGCCGGTCGCGGCAAAGGCGTGACCTTCCGTTTCTTCTCCGAAAAAACCGGTTGGCCGGTTCTGATTCAGGCCGACCTTGAGTCAGTCAGCATCTCGAGCCAGCTCCTGAAGTTCAGGGCTCTCAAGGTGTTCCGTCGCATCGCGCGAGCCTTAATAAGTTGCGCGCGAGGCCAAGAAGATGTGAGAAGCGGACACGAGCGAGAAATCCACAGACAGATCCACCGGGTGTTTGGCCAACAATTGTACTGTGGATTTCAGGGTATACAAAAAATGGCAATGTTATGTTTATATCGAATTTATACTACTGATATATAGTTACACATTAAATAATAATTAGCATAAATTCAAATAGGGCCTCACCCCGAACCCAGTACGCTTCACTTAAGGGTTGAAGGTATGTGAGAATATACGATAGACCAGGGACTCTAAAAGAATAATGTTGTACGAGCACGATGCTTCAAAGGGAACCGGCGAAAACGCTTCAGAATAAAAAGAATGGAAAACGTACGAGGGGCGGAGAGGACAGAGAGGTGTAGTACAGCCATCGAAATAAGCACCGATCTATTTTCGAGTGGCTTTCGTACGATGCGCTGTAGGAAAAACACCGGCTCCGGCGACATTTGGATCGGTCATCAGCTTGAAAACGCTTGGGATCGTCCGAAGAGGATCGCTGATCACTCTTGGTCGATCATTATGTCACTTGGATTAATTTAACATCCGCAAACATTCCTACCCCGAGAGTTAAAAATCTGTGCACACCATGAATAAGTACATAAATATCTGCGGTTCAGCAATAAAGTACCGAAAGATCTAGATTACGTGAGCGCGCACTTTAATGCAAATTGTAGCGTGAAATCAGAATTCAGAATGCGCCGGCACTTTGTTGACCCTCGGTACACGAGCGTTTCTGTTTATTAGATAAACGAGAGCCGGAGCCGGAGCCGGACACGGATTAAAGTCTCACGAGTATAAGTACAGTATGTGTTTCGGTTATTAACGTAATTTATTATTCCTAAAACATTGCTGGGCTGTCTACGCCTGCGATACACCTCCCATTATCCACCAATGTTCCGCAACGACCGAGTACATTCAGCTTTACGAGTGATAAAAGCCACGGGAGTGATAAACCGTCGCGCTGATACGATTTCATTCGGGATTTTACGATTCGATTAAACGAAACAATGGAAAGCTTCGCGAGCGAATTGTTTCAACAAATTCCAGCGGGGTGAAAATTCGCGTTCCTGCGGGAGTGGGTTATGCAATGGCGCGAGAATCAAGGAAAAAAGAAATTTTACGATCAAACGTGTACGTAAACGTGTACGTGTAAATGTACGTGTACGGAATGCGACGGAACTGGCTGCGCGACTGCGCGAGCTGCTCGAAAGCGCGAAGGAAACGAGTCGTCGTTGAACTTCGAGGCGATTTCCGTATTTTCAAAGAATCTGCATGCCGACTCGAACCTGTAATTAGGATTACGAGATTAAAATGTGGGTGACCTTTAAACGGGGAAATGTTTCAGTTCAATCACGTTTAATGGCTACAAAAATGCTATTGAAGGCACTATACGAGGATCAGAGCGAGACGTTAAGGGAGGAACCTAACCCGCGAGCAGTGTATACAGGCCGTCGACGTTAAATTAATTGATATATTTCAGCAGGAAAAAATTAATTAGAAGCAGAACCAACCCGGATCGTAGCAAACGGGGATAGTTAACGGGGGTGATTCAATATGTAGATAGCGGTCGAAAAGCAGCTCAAGAGGCAAAAAAAATCCGCTGAGAGCAGCAGCCGGTTACCCAGCGGTCCCGATAAAAATCTTTTTAAGGAACCACGGTTCTTACATAATCTCTATCTGTGAACGGTTCGCGAGCCCGAGAGGCGGGACAGGAAATTCGCGAACCGTAAAATATCACTGCACGCGGTTAGCTAGCGGAAACTTTGTTACCCAAACACACACGGCTAGGCTGTCTCCGGGAAAACAAATGTCAGTTGTCAACTCGAAAATGTTGTTGATAAACGGGTGGTAAACAAGCCGGGAAAAATATCGGCTCTTGGAGGACAGCATACAGATCATAGGAAACACGTTGAATTACGCAGAGGCGTGGCGAAGAAATCACTGTCGCAAGGGAAATGTGATGGCTATCGAGTCGGTTGGCTGGTGAATAGTCGGAATTTGCTAAATTCGTCATTTTTGGACCTCGCCTTGCGATTCGAGATGGGATCAAGTTCAACATGTAGTTGCGAATTCGAGTCAAATTTAATATTGGAGGTTTGTTCCTCGATTTTCGTTGCACGAGGCTACGCATGCTTCTATGGCTAACTTCGAGCTGGTGCTCAAAATCGAACCTACTCAGCATATTTTATACATCTACCCATCGACTCCGTCTGTTCGTCATTTCGTTCCGTCGAACCAAAAGAAATTCGCAGATCGCAGAGATTAATATTTCAGAGGTGTGCTGTTAGGCGAGACTAGAATGACAATCAACGAGCGAACGGTGGCTGATAAACAAGCCATAGGCGTTGGCTAGACACTGGCTAGTCAAAGGATGCTTGCCGACACCCCCTACCCCTCCCTTCCTCCCTTCGTCCTTCCGCCACTCCCGGTTTAACAAGCGAGTAAACTTACTTCCAGAATAGAAACGATGCGTGCATCGAGACACAAGTTGAGTCTCGGTTTACCCGACACCTCTCGTTTATCCACTTACTCATCAATAAGTTGACCCTGAAGAGACACGTGACCAGTGTCGTTCGATGTCGAAATTCGTGTCGACACACTCTGCAATAAATATCCCGAGCTTCCACTTCCTGTGTTCCAGGCTGGCCAAGCCGAAATCTTTCGCTACCAAAAATGTAGCGACCGCCGTATTCCAGCTCGAAAATAACCTGGCGAAATCAACACCTTTATCGACGCGACGACACGGTGACATATCGAGAACCTTATTTTTCGACCTCCGACCCTAATGCGTTGAACGGAATTTTACGCATCAGTTTTTTATGATTTTATCAGTGGCAATGGTCACGTGGAAAAACAGTTCAGCAGGCACAGGCAACGAGTTTGTCGAGGGAAATGGCATGTCCAATCAGATGACTAATAGATCTGGTCGAGTATGTTGCCCCATTAAAAAAAAGGACAGAGAGCAGCCTGACTATCCTGACTCTCGCATTTAATTGTCAGAAGGTTGGCCAGGCTGTAGACATACATTTTCAAGAAGAGGTCGCCGGTGGTGGCGGTGGTGGTGGCGGCGGTGGCGGTGGCGAAGGTGAGAGACTCTTTTTTCTGAGTAAGTGTTCCCCTTTCAGAGAACTGCAAGGGTTTCAACCTTGAACTGGTCGAGCACGAGACGGCACAGTTTCCTTAAACCTCTGTAACAACGGATAGACAATGCTGGCAAACGCAGTACGGAGCTGTTTCTTACCTAAAGGCCGTTTAATCCAAATATCTTTGATGCACTAAAAATTACTATTCCTTGGTTCAATATAATGTTGACGATTATGATCATTATACTATAGTACAATAACAGCATCATAATAATATTTTCCCATATTTTATATGCAAATATTTTGTACAAACCAAGGGTGCAATCGTTGCGCTAGTCAGAATCCAGCCTGCATTTTTAGTTGCTCTCTAGGATTAACCCAGAAACGCGTAGTTACGGGTCTCCTTGCGCGAATTAAGGTCCAGGCACGATTTCCGAACGAGCTAACAAGGTTTTCACCCTCCCGGTCGGGGGTGAAAGCACAGCGAAGCTTTCATTCCCCTTTCCCGCCATTTCCACCTGCGTTTCGAGGTCAAGAATCTTCGGCTAAACAGTGACCCATAATCTCCGCTCGGTCTACTCCCTCGTACCGAGCTAAAAACGTGGAAGACGGGTTTCACGTTATAGGATAAACGCGATCCGACAGAGGAACAATGCGTTGCGGCTCTTTTTTCCTCCAGCCGGTTCTTTCTGCGCAGTTTCCTAGGAAGATAGCTCGCGAACGGGTTCCGCGAACCCGTGAGGATATCTACGGATCTTTTTGTTAGCTTAGCCTGAGTCGACGTTTCTATTTTTTAAACCGCTAAAAACAACGATGTAATTTTATTTTTATTTAAAAAGATATTGTTAGTTATTCGAGGTTATATAGTTTTTCAGGTTGAGAACTACTGCGGGACCCGATCCACGAACTATCAACGGAGCAATCGATAATAATCGCTTATCGAAGAAATTTGACTTGTCGAGGTTCGATAAGTATTATCGCAACGGGTACAATAGTTTGACGTCAATGTCGACTGTAACGACCAAGCGTATCGGTAGCCGATCGTACCGACCGATTCTCGATCCAATGGAGCCTTTGTTGGTCGCCAACAAAGACTTTTGCAACTGCCGTTTCTATTTCAATAAAAAGAATCTGTTTCAATTGCGCAGAAACGAGTAACGCCATTACAGCAATTTATTTTATACTCTGCAGGACTGTTTGCCGATACTTATGATTATTTATGACACTCTCCTGTTGAGGATAAAATGAATGTATGCATGGGCGATACAAGCTGATAATAACGGCCGTAAAGCTACAAGGAGCCTATTACATTTACCTATGTCTTTTTAGTCATTCAATAAACTCGTCAAAGAATTGTTCTCCCACAAAGGATTGGCTAAGGTTAAAATCAACCTTGGCGGACCAACGACATCTTCATCGGACTAGTTAAACCGTTAACCATACGCCGATTCAAACAATGATTAAACCAGCCGCTCGGAGAGTTGTTTTAATCGACTCGTTTGACCCTTTTACCGAACTTCCAGTTGCACGTGGTCAATTATAGTCCGTTGCAGATTGAGTTCTAAATATAAATCAATGTTTGAAACGCCACCGTTACGAAAACGGTTACAGAAGTCACGAACTGTAACCGATCAAGCCCGAAGAACTCCATGGCAAGTACCGTACAATTTCGAAAAAGTAAATATGGCCAGGGCGAGAATAACCTGAAAAACGCGGGCTCCAGAAATATCGTCCATAAAAAATGTCAGTCCACGACTTGTTTTCAAGAGCGGGATTATTAAAACGCGGCAATATAGTTCCTCGAGAATGTCGCGAACGCGGATCGAAAGATAAATTAACGGAGAGAACGAGCCCCATTCGAATGATTTACGAGAAAAAGGTGATCCGAAACCGAAACAGTCCGGAGACCACCTCGTGGCGCATCTCGTAATAGATGCGCGCAATGTTCGCAATTTTGTTTTGCAATGACTCACGTCCAGATGTCAACAGCGCAAAGGCGTAAAGCGCCGCGTGCGCCTGTGCGCTTCTCATTGTCTGCATTTCAAATATGAAACGACAGAACGAAAATATGTATTACGATCAAATCTTCGTACTATGTCAACTTCGCTCAACACATTTCAATCACGCAGCACATAAACGTCTTATAAAATCGTGCGAACCTATCCTGACAGATAGGACAGGCAATAGACTTTCGAGGTTAACGTATACTTTATGTTCCTCTAGAGTACTCTAGACTATGAATGTAAATACCACGTTCGAAACATGTAACAGGTCGTAGGATGTTACGACATGTTTTTCGGGGGAAGACACTCGACATATGTACACCAGAAGTCATAATATATTATACGCCATCATATATTATACGGTTTTTACTACATTCAAGTAGAACAATTTCGAACATTGAAAAAGAACTTCGTGTTTGTATAATTTATGCATATTACCGATAACAACGACAGCCTTGCGGACTGATAGTCCTTCTAAATAATTGTTAGCGCTAATGGACAAAGATAGGCAATGCAGTTCGGTTAGTAATATGTAACTAGAAAAATTGCGCGTGCATGTACGCTAACGATGCAAATAGGTTAACACCTTGAACGAAACGGGGTTCATCGGCGACCGGAGCTTACTTAAAAATACCTTATGCCGTAACTTCAGTTTCTTGTAGTTGCCTTGGAAAATTTTGATTTTGCATGAAGATCCGCAGTCTAATAATTAAAAATAGAGCACGATTCGGTGCAAGGGTTAAAATATTTAAAATATTTCGCGGTTCTCGTGACACGTGTCACTCTCAGAGATCAGAACAATATATTTATAATATTTTCGAAGAAGAGTTCTTGTAATTGTTCTCGTAAAAAATGCAAGTTACTGTGCTAGGGTGTTCGGAAGTTGCGGTTCGCGGGCCACGTGACGGTTCGATCGCGATAAACAAAAGGGTGGACTTACGGTGTATCCGATCGTCAAGCAGATCGTGTCACTGTTTTGCACTGGGAAATGGTCACATCACCGTCTGTCTCCTGGATCGCACAACCGGGAGAGACAAAGGCCTGCACTTGCGAAACGACGAGACCTCGGTGGCGTTCCCGAGGAACAGCGCAGGTTTAAACCGACGTGCCCCGTGTGCGTGTAACTTTTACTTTTGTTTATCCGGTGTGTAGCCGCCGCCGGCTAGTATTATAGCGGATAGCGCGTGCACGAGGAGCAGCGTCAACCTGGATCCTGTACACCTGGATGACACCTGGAGAACTCGTTCCGCTCAACCTGGGGCCCAGGCCTTCTGCTTTTGTGTGGCGAATCTCTCGCCGCGTCCCGTTGGGTCTTGTGTGCACACGCCACGGTGTAATACACGAAACTGCCGGCTTAAAGGAACTCTCCCTCTCTCTCTCTCTCTCTCTCTCTAGTCTCTGTCTCTGTGTGCCGTGGAAAGAAGGTGGTGGTGGAGGAGAAGAAGAAGAAGGCGTCCAATGGCGTGACGGAGACGAAGAAACGGCCCATTCCCTACGCCCGTGCACTGCTTGCCCCACACGTGTGATTATGTACGTGAGAAGCCGGCGCCATTGTGTGCGCTGCTCGTAAAACGACCGGAGGCCGGTCACTTTATTACATGTATTGTACACACATTGGACCCCCTTACGTTTTCGGGAATTTTCAAAACGTAAGGATCATTGCTACACCATTCACCATTGTGCCTGCGCCCCCACAGCGTAGATGGCGTTGCGCAGCGATGGGTTCGATGGTTTTTCGGGATACGTTTCGAAACCATGGTGAAATTAGATGCGAGTTGAAACGGATCGCTGCACTGACGAAGAGACGGTTTTTCCAAACGAAATTAGGTTGGAAACTCCGGGTTTGTATGTTGATGGATCGTTATGGTTAGACAGCGGAGCTTTATGCAAAATAAACATTTTCTACCTGAATTGCAAGTAACTGGAGTGATATAGAAATTTATTAATAGGTTGAAAATAATACATTATATTTAAATTCTTCTAATGTCGTTACTGTTTTAAATTACACCTACTCATTTTTATCATAAATGCACAAAATCCGCTGTCTCCAGTCGTGGTTATTCGAGTCAAATATTTTAGGAGAGCGTAGTATAGTTTTTAACCTCCTAGGTACTCTCTGGTAGCATATTAATTTTCTGACTCCGACGCCGCTTGAAAAAATGCATTGAGAAGAATATGTTGCTGTTGCTGTACATGTACATGTGTATGTACATAATATTCGCCCGGAGAATATGAAAAAAAATATCGTCGTTTGTCCTTCCGGTACGGCAGCCAAGTCTTCGATTCAACCAAGATATTTTCGTAACGCGTTTTTATTGTTAAGAATCATTCTGTTCGGTAACTTAGACTTCCATATCTGTTTCAGCGATCGTTCGTAAGCGAGCCACGTCCGAAGTTGCGTATGTGGGTGATTATGTTTATTGGTTCCCGCGACGGCGGCCAATTTGTCAGAAATGTTTCGAAACCTATGAGCCTTCCTGTAGCCTGCTGTAGCCAGGCGGCGTTGCTATACTATTGAACATTATGCTCTTTTATACTGAACCTACCCGAGCACTGAAAGTGACTAGTGTTGTTGCCTCATAGAAGTTACCGCGGACAGCGTTTTTGTTTACATATTACGCTGCATTTGTTTAATAAGCACCCGAATAGCCAAATTGATTCACTTGTTTCTCATAGAAACATTTGACACAGCTAAATTACTATGTTACACAGCAGGAACGTTGCACTTGAATAGGCAACGAAAGAAATAGTGGTAACGAACGTATTAAATAATTTCACAATTATTAAGATTGTAAAGATGTTTCCGTGAACGTTAACACTTTATAAAGGAATTGCGTAACGTCTCGTTTGACGTACGGCCTCGTAATTTTTAAAAGGTAGTACAAACTAGCCAGTTTTATTGCTCCGTGGTTTTAGTGTTAACTATCGTACAAGGAGAGCGCGAGCGTCGAGTAATCAGCGGAATATTGCGAGCACCGCGCGCCGGGCCCGGCCGGGTCGTTAGACCCAAGTGATTTTTTGTAATTGGTTTAAATTACCCGGCTCGTGAACTTCGGCTAAATCGCAGATCGATATCTAGCGAGGCGGCGGCGCAAGAAACGTAAACGGCGTATACCAGCGCACAAAGGAAGCGTTTTACGGGGCAATCTGGATGAATGGAAAGGCGCGCGCGCGCATTTCCTTTCGTCGAATAAAACGTTTCTACCTAACGATCTGGGCGCACTTCCTGCATAATTGACTGGGCTCGACGCCGCTGTGCTTCCGCGGCAATTCGGCGAATATTTCTTCGGTTTTATCGATAGCGAACTGATCCGTGGAATACCGGGGTAACGATTGTCAAACAGCCGAGACGCGATTGTCCGGTTGAATAACCCTGCTGCGTTCTTTAGGCTTTTCTGTTTATTTTTAAATTTCGAATATCCTATGAAAGTTGTAGTTAATGTATTTGTTCTCCATTAGTAATATTGTTTTAATTGTACAGTTTAATCGAGAATTGCAGCAAGGTTAAGGGATGAACGCCGTCGAAAGGTTCGAGGAACTGCAGACGCCTTTTAACAACGACGCTCGCGGTAATCGACCGGAAAACTCTACCTTCACATTAGGAAGCCGCTGTGTGCACCGTCCTTATATACCATAATTTACTTATACTCGATTCAGCGAGGGGAGCACGTATCCGCTATAGATCTACGCGATCCCTGCGCCGCGATTAATCCACGTCTGCATGACGCCGCAAATGTTGGATCATTCCAGAAGCTACGTTTCCCACAAGAGCAAATCCAAATAGGAAGGAAATCTAGCTTTCTTGCAGCATCGATTTTGCAAAAGTCAAATTTCTCGAAAAAGAGAACTTTGATTCTTACAACAATTGTTCGGAAGCGAAGGTTTCGCGGAGACCTCGAGCAACGGAGGACCAAACGGAGGGGATCGAGGCCTAACCGAGACGAAACCGATGCGAATCTTCATTACGTCACGGTTACCTTCCCCAAGCATCATTTATTTATGAAAAGTACGCGACTTGCAACACGGCCCCCTGGCCCCCGGCGCTAAACCGGTATTAAGGCTGCATGGGCAGGCTGCATCGTCTACACACGGCTTAATGTCAGCCAACCAAGCTGGCACGAAATGCGATAAATGCCACTTTCGCCCTGGAATAACCCATAGCTCGGAGGTGTCCCTTCGCGGAGCGATAATAATTTGTATCGCCGACTTACATTTTTTTCCATTAAGACCTTAATCAATAGGAATGATGCGCCCCGGCGACATTCTTCGAATGACTACGTCATTTTCTACTGTTGTCTGTAAATAATGCAGCAACGTGGTCGATTAAATGGCCGTGTTTAATATTTATGAGCGTAATATAAATAACGGAACACTCTAATTCCGCTGATATTTCAGATATACATACCTGGGTACCTGCAGTGGCAGGAACTGATTGGCAAAAAGCGGCAACGTGCGGCGAAGTAAATCATCTATTCCTGACCGACTCCATGACTTTGTGGAATTGCCGGTGAACCTGAAGGTCGCGCGAAGCAACAGGAAGTTGCTAGGTATTCGGTTTTCCATCGTTAATCCTGCAACAAATAGAAATAGTAAAAATTAGATTCTAGTTCTTGGTTCTGTGTTGTAATTAGAAGTTCATTTGTAGGACGTTTCCGCTGCGACGCGCGAAAGCAAAGGCAACGGTGATTATTATTCCAGTCTATGCCACCTTGTCGTACGATAAATACCGCTACCGTACTTTCGTAACCGTTAGTCAGACAACGCTCAAGCAACGACTACCTATCATAGACGCCATAATTGAGTTCTCGTTTTATGATCGAGACCCCGTAAGGTCAAATTCTCGTGAAAATCTGACTTATTAGCTGCTAACAATCCCCGCCTACTTTGTTGCGGATTGTGATTGAGCTACAAACAAACTGGGAAACCTGCAATTTTTTTTTAAATGACAGAGAAAACTTGAGCAAGTCCAATCTTTTTATTATGCATAAGATAATCTATTTCCCTTCAACAATCTGGCGCACTAAATAAAGAACTTTCAATTTTAGCAATCCGATGCACAGTTCATGAGCTTGGAACGTATGTTTGAAATAGTTCCTGACAATAGAAGCAAATAGAAGGAAAGGAATAGCATTAAAAAAGCAAAAATCCATAACATTTAGCAAAGTAAGTTTATTTTCAGTTTAAACAGAACTAATGGCATCCCTAATTCGTCCCTTATATAAGGGCGTTTTCAGGTGGCAGCGAACGAGATATACCATGAAGCCGAGGCTCATCATTCGGATCATCATTCGGATCATCATTCGGATGACAGCGGGGCTGCAACAACCTCGTCGAGGTTCCTCGAGCAAAAATCGAGTTGCGCGGCCGAGAATAGACCCCGCCGGCAGAAAAATACTGGCCGGGCCGGGTATAACGCTCGCGAGTAGGGTTGTCGGCGTGGAATTTTTCGCGTGCGCGTTTTCCTCGTGCTCGCGCTGGTCGCGTTGATCGCGCTGGTCGCGCCCCGCGAACGGAAAACGAGCCGCAATAAAGTTTACAGGGCCGACTACCGTGTATTTATAGCCGGTCATTTCCGCGGAGATCCTCTTGGTAATTTTCGCTCGGTACGACTCTTCGGGACCACTCTTGTTTCGCATCCTCGCGGAGGGAACCCGTTCCGTTCGGCCGGATGAAGAACGATCGGCTAATTGGAAATCAATCACCGGGACCCTACTCGCGCATTTTTCGTCCCGGCTAGAACCACTTAGAATAAGCTCTTGCCCCCTCCACGTGGCACACAAGGAAAGCGCTCCTCAAGGTTGAACATGAATCTTTCAGTAATCGAAGCGTCGCGTCGCGTCGCACGGGTATTTGATCTAAAAAAGCGGAAAAAAACTTCATTTTCAGAAGTGGTATAATTTGTTTCACATTCATTAATTATTATTGAGATCACACGGCTTCGAAAAAGTCAACCTTGAAATTTGTCGAAACTGAAATCATTATTTACAACTTGGTTACTTACCGAATGTGATTACTAAATTGCGAATTTGATGCATTTATGAAATCGGCAGTCATGAGTCGTGCAAACGGTTCTAACAATTTGATCAACCACTGTACTCTGCGACGAACAAACGGCATGGCGGGTTCCGTCGCGTCGCGACGAACGTTCCAGGTGGAAGTTTCACCCGATTGATCAATCTGGAGGCCGATCGTGCTCCCCATACACAAAGTGTCAAGTTCAGAGGCTAACGCAGGCTCGATCCACGTGGTCGACCACGATCGAGGCGGGGGTGAACCGACCAACAACCTAGCCGGCGCGAACCACTACGTACTTCCATGCATACATACATTGTTGGACACCGTTTCGATCGGCGGCGAACGCCGACTGTAGGAAAAACCACCACCCTCGAAACCGCCACCCGAAAGTGTCAGTAGTGTGCCGTCTGTTGTTGCTATTGCACGAGTTTCCGCTATACTATCGGGCGAACATCGTTGATCGAGGAGAGTTGATGCGATAGAGCCGTCGAGGTCGAAGACGGTCGGGTGATGGGATACTTCTGACTGATCCATGAGATTTCGAATGTAAGTGCGCTCTTACGGGGAGCAGTTATTGTTTTTGTACTGTGTTCCGTTCGGTCTCGAAGATGGGTAAAATTCAGCTAGAAACACAGCAACCTCCGCGCAGAACACTATTTTAAACTACTTTTTGATTTTTTGCCGAAGGAACTGTTTTACTTGCGAATGTTCTGCATAAAATCAACAGTATTTTCGACAGTTTACTGTCCGGAATAGTGTTCTACGTTCTACCCATCACCGGTCACGGTTGTTGAGCGATCGATCAAGTCGCACGGCGTTTCCTTGTTTTTAATTCGCTCACGACTGTCCCCGAGGAAATGGCGAGTTAGAAAGTGAATCACAAATTGTTGGGTACTGAGTACGCTTCGATCGTTCGCAAAAACGGTTTTCCTGAATCCGCTCGTTAATTTTCTGGCCCATTCGGCCATGGACCAAACGAGTCCGCGATACACGATTCATTCTCTTCTCACTTCTCACCGCGTGGCGCTCGATTTTGCGTGTCGGATCTTATTGGCTTTCACTTTCAAAATCACGACGGCTGCGGCGACGGTGGCCCGTTTGCGTTAATTGTTGTAAAAAGGAAAGGTGCAAAATGAAAGGTGTAATGTGTACTGACCGGAACGAAGTCGCAAAACAGCCGTGTCCTGCATAGGTAATTCTGGTTTAGAGAATAGGCCTCCCAGGAAGTGTTGCCGATATTCCGGTCCGGGGATTCATGATTACGGTAAAAGTTACTGGCCTGCATTAACACGTTCAATACTAACTGTTTTTTTGCGTGACTGGCTCCGCAGTTATACTAGATCGAACCGTCAACAATCTCCGGTTTACTGTGCCAATTTTATTTACCGGTTAAGTAAGCAACAGTTCACGATCAATTATATATGTTGGCGGTGACTTGCTACCATCGTTGCTGGATGTTACTCGACACATGATAGATACGAAATAACGAATTACTTATGTTAATTGAATTGACCCTTGGACGAAGGGTGTCGCTTATCATATCATGTATGTATAGACGTACGTATACGTATACATACAATATATGTGCATAAAAATCCGTCCACATTATGAAGTATAAAATCGTGGTCACGGTTAGGTGACACCAGCATCGAACGTGTTAATTTCAGCGCGAACGGCCGGGCCGCGAGAAAAAAAAGAAACTTTTGCGAAACGTAGCTGGATCGTACAACGTCTATTAATGCAGCTTTGTTTTTTATGTATGACACATACATTATCGATGACGGCCGAGAATTTCTATGGAATCGCAATTAGTCAGCTTGGCAGAACTTTCGCTTCAATTAGGGTAGCTCGCGATTACCATCGGTTAGAGACCTCGTCCCGTAAGCAAACCGTAATTAATCCGTATTGTATAAATTTGTGCGTTCACCAGAAAGGCTTTCACTATTGTGAGGCTCGGACAATTTGTGGTTTCGCGTCGATCCCGCCTTCTGCTACGTAGATCTTTGTTCTTGATGATCTTGATGATCTAGACGCACTGTGCGGATCACACGAGGGCACGCGCAAAACTTTCACAGTGGATTATTTGATAATAATCATTACGGCGAGAATAGAATGTTTTGAGTGATTTTAATCACGATTTTGTTCGCAGGTGGACGAATGGTGCTTGTGAAAAGTTCGTCGCCCCATCGAGGCGTGAAACCGCAAAAAGAAAATGCGAAGAGGGATAAGAAAAGGGGCCGCGTGTCGCGCGGCAATAGTCCTTCGGATACGACGGGATCTCGAGGGAATAGTCCTGGCAGAAGCGGGTCCAATGTCAAAAGGGTCGTGAGGAGCAGCCTGTTGCAGTCCAGGGGAAGCGAGTGAGTCCTCTATGTTACGCTAATCATCGTCAACAGACTGCGAATCTTGATGCAAAATAAAAATTGTCTTAATCTATTAAGTCTTTAGTGTGTGCTATACATAGTATGTAGACTGCTTGTTAGCTCTGCCGAAACAGTTTCGGAAATATGACAATTTCACAAAATGCTCGACCCGAAAGATTCAGGGGTTGATTTTCGTAGATGGTTCGTTCGGTTAAATTGTTTAACAAGGTTAAGGTTGCCACCTCATTGAATACTTTACTTTAATCATTCGCGTTGTGGCTGGTTGAAAGGAATATCAATATTCCCACCAGCATTCTCCATTAACGGAGAATGTAAACAGACAGCTCTCGACGATCTTATCGTTCTACCTAAATATTTCCACACGGTAAGGAGAGCAACGCGATGTTCGCGAATAATCAATTCCGCGCTTCTATTCACCCTGAAATAGATCGTGCGTCAACATTCTTGCAGATGTCTCCTTTATTGATCAGCTCGTGAATATTACAACTATCGACTTTGTAATATTGCCACATTACCGGCATCAATTTTTATCAATCGTTATCGAGTCGTTTCCTTGCGCGATAGCGACGCGACGCAACGCGACGCAGATAATAGAAGCCGGCTTGCGACGTGCTAGAATTCTCTTATCCGCCATGCGAAAACAGAAAACGCTGCTTGGAACCAAAATTATTTCAAAGAACTCGATGCTTTGCTATTTTATAATATCCATTTGATTTTAGCAACATTTATATAATACTATCGATATGAACATTAATGTAGAATTTTTACTATAATATCTTGACAATTTCGAAGCGGAGAAAAGAGCGGGATTTATGACGATGGGAACGACGGGGGAAGGGGAATCGTTCGGCGCGAAATACATACTGCAAAATAACTCGAGCAGATTTAGGCCACCGATAGCCTCGATGCGACACTCTCGTCGAAGATGACTCGAGCCGCCTCGTTTTTTCATTTTTGCCGGGTGGGGTGGGGGTTGGACGTGTAAAACCACCCCCTAATCCATCGCAAGAGGTGCGTGGGTGGTCGCAGAGGGTGGTTTGCACGTTGATAGACGCATACGTCGCGGTTGCGACACATGTCGATGCCGTGTATCGATTGTGGGACCTTGCCGGGACTGTCTCTGTTCTGTCGGTCAATATCGCGGCGATCGGCAACGTGTGTTGTGTAAAGTCTAAAGAGATCTCGACCGTTCAGACACGTGCGGTAGATAGTTTCTGCCGTTTCTGCCGTTTCTGCACGCGATCCCACCGTTTTTTCTGCCTGGAAACCCCCCTCTCAATTGAAAACCCGGTTTTTACTTTGTCGGGTTGATAACAAATTAATGGGAACATTTATGGGACCATTTTTTTGGTGGAACTTTTATTAGATAAATGTATCTAGCAATTTGTTAATTGGCAGCGTTTTGTATCCAGTCTTTTAAAATGACGATTCAACAGGAAACATTTTCAGGAATCGTGCAATTCCTTCGTCCACAAGCTTTTCCTTGAACCTCGTAACGCGAAACGGTAATAAAACGACATCATTTCTGTATCGTCACGCGAAGGTATCACCGTTATCGGTCGAATATTAATTATTTAATTAAGACCGTGTGCATAGTATAAAAATTTATGGAAAATTCTCCTCGTCGAAACACGCTCGATTTTCGAAACAGATTGCCGGCGCTTTTAGACCGATATCGGTTCCGAGAGCTACAATTTCCTTTATCGATCATCCACCTGAGTCGCTTGTCCCCTGTGAAAATGTCCCGTTGTTTGTTCGTCCCAACAATTATCTCATTGTCGCCGCCATTTTGTGGACAGGTGACACACGTCGCAAGACCTTTTTAATGGTCTGACACAACGCAGCTCGAGCCCTCGCAATTTCGATTCGTAATTGGTATTGAGATAGCAGCCGATAAAATCGACTGACATTGTTATATGATAATAGGCTACGTGCCAGTACGGAATGGTGGCAATACGCATCACAGACTGTCTCATCGATTTTTCCCGAGCCATTTCTTTATTAACACCCCCGCAACGTTGTGGGTAAACAATATTTCTGTGGCGTATCTTTGCTTCGCAACTGCGTCCTGATTTTTTTTTATCGAATTACACAGTATTGCGCCGTAATGTGCATAAGCTTGTTTCGTTGTTTTTTAATACAATTCTGGATTCTTTATTAAGCTTTTCTATTTTATTCAAGGGACTACCAGTTTGTTAATTAAACAGTTCTATCCGAAATGCATCGTATCTGAGCTTTTATATGTATATGTATGTATGTTGCAGCGAAATGTCGATTAAAAAATTGGAAAATAAATGAACGGTGAAGTATAAAATCGAGTAGGTCAGTCAGGTATTTCGCCAAAGTCCAAACAGAGAGCCCAGAAGTTGCGCGAAAGTTTCGCGTACTATGTACTCGTGCATCGCGCGCCCCGGCTGCAACTGCTATACCAAGTCCAATTGCTTGCTGCCTATAGGAAAATAGTTGATCGCAATGTTCCTGCTTCCGGCAAGCTCCTCCTAAGTGCAACAACCGACATTGACCCTTTCCGTTACAAGGAGTGACAACACGAGTGCCGCACCGCACCGTGCCGCGGTGCCGCACATGTACACCGTGTCGCTTCACCGTGAATAAATAATTGCCCGCTAACGAGGAAACTATTGGAATCGGTAGCGGGCATGCTCGCGCTGACTCACCATTGCCACCACGATGTACATACATACAATTATCGCCTATGAGACGCAATAAACGCGAACGCGCGTCTTTATGCAATCAGCGCGCTAGGTATTTAGTCCTGGAACATAATCATTATGCAACGGGCGCTTGTATACTAGTGTGGCTCTTATTTTCGGCTATTGAATTTCTTTTACGGCACTCCCCGGGGTTGGCCCAAATAATTTAAACAAATCCGTCTAATGTTTGAGCAAATGGATAAAATCGTTTTACTCGAATATCTTCTAAATTTTTTCCAAAGCATAATGAAAAAATAGATACCAGTATATCGTCTGCTCGGAGAAACGTTCGTTCTGTAAAAGAGTCGGTTGCATCTTCGATTCGGGCAATCGCCCAAGTAATCGTACCGCGATGAATCATTGACGGAGGCCACGGCCCGAGAGAAAATGAAATCATAAATGAAGCCGGTCAATCACGCGAGAGTTTTCCCCGACCTGGCCCGATTGATTGAACCTTCTAAATTATTGAGCCGCCGTGTTCGAGGGTCAATCACGGAACAGGCAAACGGTTATTCCGGTTTGAACTATCGGCCGTGAAACTGGAAGAATGATCGAGTTCCACAGGAAAGTGTTAGTTAGGTAATCCCTTCGTTGGGAATATTCACGAGGATCGTTGAATAATCGGTTGTTCTGTTCGCAGAACCGGCAGCATCGAGAGGCTGGTGGACGGTGACAAGAGGGTGATAGCCACGAAACACTTGCTTCCAGAGAATAATATAAATGTCGTCGTCAGGTGAGCATAAAAGTTTTAACGCTAGAACTGCCGAGCCTTAAACGAGACTGATTGTATAACTAAACGTATATAATAATAATAGAATTGAATTTGTTTTCTAAAATATATGTCTGTCGGGTCTTGAATTTTAGAGTTCGTCCACTTAGCAATAGGGAAATCAAGAAGGGCGATCATATGGCAGTGGAGTTTCCCGGAGATGGACAAATTTATGTGAGTTCATTAGAAGAGATAATTGGAAGAGTATAACTTAAACCAGTGGTTTTCATTCAAAATTGGGAATCGTTGGTTTCTTCGGTTTAGTGCGAAGGATCGCCGAACGTTGGAAGCGGGGACAAGAAGGGTAAATTATTTTCGTACAATGTTGTCTTCGAGCCCACGGCCTCTCAGGAGGACATCCTGCAATTCTCCGGGATCAAGAAGCTCATCGAAATGGCGGTGGAAGGATTCAGCTGCACCGCGTTTTGTTACGGGCAGACAGGAAGTGGGAAAACTCACACCCTCACAGGACCTCCGGGAATGGTAAGCTGATCGCGCAACGTCTTTGCGCGTCAAGGGATGAAATAAGTTGATATTGGTGTATCTACTTTTTATTTTGAGAAACAAAAAATATTTTTAAATATAACCAGGAAGTCGGAGACCAACGAATAATATATGTATGTCTATCGAGACAGCTGTTCGTTTCGAAGGTCGTTGCAACGGAAAGGTTAATGCTAATCGACATGCATAGATAAGATAATGACAGTTCACCACTTTATCGAACGGTTTTCTACGCGATATTTTTGTATATACGAAAACAAAATTGTCCGTTTAGGCGATGAACAGCTAATTCTTTTATCTATGACGACTGGACTATTATAGTTCTCGAGATTATAGCACTCTACGTGGCTACCTTGCAAGAAAAGGGTAAAAGTTAACGGAGTTGACAGTGACGTTGAAAATATTCTAGAGCATTTTTTATAGCAATGTGTGGTTATTGTAAAAGTATAAATGATGTCACTTTTAATCCTTCTGATTCGATTCTTGATCCTAGTTCGAAAGGGTCAATTCTTACTCGGAGGAAAACGGCCTGGTCTTCCGGTCTTTCGTCTACCTATTCAAGCTCCTTCAGGAACGGGAACAGTGCAACTTTGTTCTGAGAGCCTCCTTCCTGGAAATCTATAACGAGAAGGTAAACGTCGCGCGTCGCGTGTCGCGTGTCGCGTCGATCATTCAAACGAAGCTACCGGTCGGATCCGCGACAAAAATATTTGACAAAACGTATTTTCTGCCGACAGGTAATAGATCTTCTGAATCCTGGAACGTCGAGGAAACCCCTGATGGTCCGGTGGAGCAAAAAGACGCGGGGTTTCTTCGTCGAGAATCTTTTCACCGTCGAGTGCGAAGAGCTTGACGACCTTCTCGCGGTCCTCGAAGAAGGTACCCGGCACTCGGCACACGGTTATCAATTCTCACCTTTGCACTCTTGACTGATGGGCTTTAACCCCGCCTAATCGATCACCTGCACGCAGGGGTAGAGCAGCAGCGCTCAGTAAAAGTTCCAATTAAATAAGAATGACTCGAATACTTCAAATTATTTTGCGTAATTCTGTGAGTTTTTGTTTTATTTAACTTTACCATTTTTGTCATAAATTCATCAAATCCGCAGACTATTAATAAGTTTAGTCTAGTTTAAACGCTATCGACAAAACTGAAGCTTTCTCTCATTCTTTCGTATCTAAGAACCATGTATCAACCTACAAAACGAAATCTCTATTCTGTTCAGGTATGAGAAACAGATCTGTCGGCGCGCACAACATGAACGATCACTCCAGCAGAAGCCACAGTATCCTTACCGTTAGTATTACGTCTGAGCAACAAGTGAGTATCTCCATTAGAACTCCATTAACACTTTACCTACCGGCATGGCAGTTAATTTATAGTCTCCTAAAAATCAATGGTTAAGTGTTGAGTCAATAATAGACTTCCGGTGGGTAAAGTGTTGAAACAAAAATACTCAGATCGAAGCGAATCGAATAAATGACTAAACACCGAACAACAACAACAGATGGACAACAGCGTGTTCATCTCGAAACAAGGAAAGATCAACTTCGTCGATCTGGCGGGCAGCGAGATGACGAAGAAGACGCAGAGCGAAGGGAAAACCTTGGAGGAGGCAAACAACATCAACAAGAGCCTGATGGTTCTAGGTAGGAGGGGGTTCTCAAAACGCGGCGATATCGCCGATTGTCCAATGTAAACTCTCTATCGTAATCGAATTACGCTTGATGCTACGGCTCGGGCAAGTTCTCGGCGTCAATTATGCAGACGCGGCTCGCGAAGATCGATCGTCTCGAAACAAAAGGGCACCGCCGCGCCGCACCGGTGCTCTTTTTTTGTGCTACGTCAATGTCTCGAACTGCGATCGATCGAGCTGAGACAGAACGAGAATTACATTAAAACTACCCTGTTGAATGTTAATACAAAATAACTGGGGGTCGGGCTGTGTTTGAAAGAGGCCGCTTTTTTCCCCTGAACAGGCTACTGCATATCCTCGTTAAGCGATGGGAAACGCAAGGGCGGCCACATTCCTTATCGGGACAGCAAGCTGACCAAACTCCTCGCGGACAGTTTAGCCGGCAATGGCGTCACGTTGATGGTACGATCGTGCCACTGTAATTTCCACGTGATCGCTTTTCTCGGTAATGCCCAGGCTTATTGGTTTGCGGAAATTTTAGATTGCCTGCGTCTCCCCAGCCCGATCCAACGGCAGTGAGACACTGAACACTCTGAGGTACGCAGCGAGGGTGAAGAAGATCCGAACGAAGCCCATCGTGGTGATGGTGAGACGAGACGACCGACTGTTCATTACACGGTCCAACGTCGATTTTCAGTTTTTCGATCTGTTGGTGTCCATAGATTTTAACGCACGAGTCTAATTTTCAACTTTAGCAATTGTTCTTTGTACTTGACATGATTCTGTAGACTCTCCCGAGTACAGTATTGTGTTTTTATTGGTGGTTAACAAAACACGCGAAGGTGAGAGTAATCATTATAAAAGAAACACTATTGTGTAGGACCCTCGGGAAGCTTTGATTCTGAGCTTGAAACGCGAGGTGGGAGCCTTGCAGACGGAAAATGAGCATCTTAGGACAGCTCTTCATCTCAGCGGCGGAGGCCAGAACGTTGTTCGAAGCGAATCAAAGGGTAAAATGAAAGAACAATGCCGGTAGATTGCAATATTACCCAATTACCAAACACTGATCGTTACGATTACAGCGGAGCGGAAAATCCCGTTGACGCCTCCAGTCGTCGACCTGGACAAACTGTCTGAAATGGAACGGCCAGAGTTGAGTCAGCTGATTCACGCGTATATCACAGAGAACGAGGCTCTTCGTCGAGAGAACGCCGAATTGTATGCCACCAGGGAACAAGTGATCCGTGACCAGGAGCTAGTTTGCAGAGAGAACGAGCGACTCCTGAAGAAATTGGAAGACGTGAACTCGTAAGTGCAATGCACTCCGAGCCAGTAGCGACAGCCGATATTTCACTAATCCCGTAGGATTTATTACTGCAGAGTATGCTGTCGGTCACCGATTATACCTGCCAGACCTACCTACTCCGCAGAAGTGCTGAATGACAGCAACAACGAGGACGCACCTGGCGCGACCAACGTTTGGACCAACCCTAATGTTGAACCCACCCCTCTCTCCTCTGTGCGTACACAAAGTTTGGCTTCTACATCGCTTCGATGTACATAGTTCTTGCGATAAAAAATGATTTTCGTGTCTCAGGATATGATCAGGCGCGGACTGTACAAGTCGACGAGCAACATGCCGGAAAAGATTCAAAAGGAATTGGACAAACGAAGAATCGTAGGAAGCCACAATAACATAGCCGAGACTTACAAAGACAAAAGCCAGCACCGTCGCCACAACTCGTGGGACAATGGGAATGGTGTCATCAGAATGAGTCCAGACCAGGCTATATCGCCTATACACCTTAATCAGTAAGTAGGACAAGTGTGTGGCTCGTGTGAAAGCTGTCTAACAATCTTACTTTGCTTCCGAAAACCTACTGGAATGTAAGCCTTCCGTAGAAGAGGAATTCAAAAGACCGTTGTACACATTGTGGGCTGAAGTTCAGCGATATGTCTAATGGGAATTAAGTGATCAATAGTGATCAAAATTTTTTTGAAAGGACTAAAGTATTTGTTAAAGGATTGAAGACATCAGTGAACTCCTGTCTGCAATGTGTAGCTGCATGTAGACCAGACTACATTGCTATTTTGTGAATTGATTGGAGGATGGCGTGGTCACAGGTACAAGAAGGCGGGTGTTCGTCGCACATCGACAGTCCCTGAAGAGAGGAGGCCCTCGGAGATCATCGACGTTTTAGGCGAGCCAGTCCAGCCTACCGAGCACTTCAACGAGTCCCCGGACTCTATTCTCAGCGGCCCCTTAGAGATGGTGAACAGTGCGCCGGACACGGCGGAATCGGAGACCCCTACGGCACCTTTTCCAGCGGTGTCGCACACATCGTCGCCATTCGGGACATTGGAACATGAGGAGGCGATCCACTCGACCCACGCCAAGGAAGATGAAACCTCGCGCAGGGCATTTGGCAGTCCGATCCCCAACGATGAAGACAAACCTCTTTGAACACTCTCTAAAATTAGTATGGTAGTCAACGACTATGTCTGGACCTGCACCAGGCCATCAGGCTGAAGAGCTTAAGGAAGAAATGATAAAATAGAAAGAGAATTTGTGAAAAGAATGCACAACTTTGCCATGTAACCATACCCGCAGCTCTAATATTTTCTGAGGTATTCCGCGAAACGTGGTTCTCACTCTAAGCCACGAGGGTTGTTTAATATTTTTGCAAGAACTACATGAAGAATTTTATTAAGATCTGCAGATGTCGCGTCGCAGATGCTCCTTTGTTAGGAGACTACGAGCGACCATCAGGACCCACAGATTCTGTATTCTGTAACAACTCGCTGTAGATCGTCGTACAAGTTCTGCCCGCTGATCTCCACAGAGTAGCGATTCCGTGTTATCTTCGTGCAGTCTTCGTGATTTTATTTTTCTAAATAAAACGAACCAGTTTCGAAACCGTCAGGGTCGAGCTTTTTGTTTATCTCGACGGACAGAACTTTCGCGGCGACACGAAAGAAACGAAATGGAACCAATTGATAAATAGATAGATAGATAGAGATATATATATATATATATATATATATATATATAATGTGTGTGTACATCTATCTTTTTTTTTAAGTAACGACACAACGGATATCGCGTGTTTTCGAAGCGACCGGAGGCGTGTAGCGTGTACTTATTGTTAGTAGACGATTTATTTCCACGTAGACAGCATAACTGTGTGTGAGAACTTATTGTTAAATAGGCGTGAATTCCAACGGTCATGGTCACGCATCGAATTCTACCTCCGAATAATGTTTCGCGTCGTTCAGACCTGAAACGGTGTGGACCAACTTTTGTGCAATAAAGTATATTTGTTTGTTTTATGGGTCGTGGTTCTTTGTCTTGCCTGTCGGATTCGGGAAAAGTTTCGTAGCCGCTAAAGATAGCCGGCTCGATACGCAAAAGAAAAGTGTTCGCAGGCGAATGAAACGGTCAGAACATTGTCGCTCGTCCGGCGCCGATAAGAAAATTCTATAAAAAGACAATGTGACCCATTGTGCTCGTTATCGGCACGAGACGAACGATTCTCCAACTGTGTGCCAATAATTTGCCGGCGACGCGTGCATAATTCATCAGATAAACATCTTGCCACGTCAGATAAACAGGAACGGAGGGAACAGATAGATAATAGACGCGATCGTGCCATCATGCTCGGGGATAACGTATGTTCGCAGATGGCGTTCGCACGGGTTAGAACATTTGCTAGAAACATCGAACTCGGTTCGCAGATTGGTCGGAATTATTTCAGTCGCAGTCGGTCCATACTATTCGCAACCAATCGCTTTGGTTCGCTCGGTGATTCCGCGATCCGATTGGTTCGTTTCGCGAGCCAATCAGCCGCAGCAGTTTGAACGGATAAATTCACGGTGGAAGGTTCACCATACGTCAGGGAAACAAAGAGACAGAGAAGAAAATTTTAATCCCGGAAATGCTGGATCCTTGCTCGATCCGTATTAATAACGTTTCATCAAAATTGCTTCAATGATCGTCGCGGAACGGGAGCGATTCGCAACGAAGGAAGTCGCGCCATTCGCGAAATCCGACCAACCTGTTTTACCGATCGCGCGAGAACCCTCGTCCCCACTTTATCGAGAAAGCATCGATGATATCGCGATTAGCGGTGGTGCGACTGCGAGGGAGTAGCAACAGCGCGGATGAAAGAACGAGAATCATTCTTGGATGGACAGTGGTATCGTGGTAAAGTGCGCTCACAGTCTAGAAAGGGTAGATTGGCAACTACGACGAGGAAGAAGAGGAGAGAGGCGCGGCGAACGAGAGAGAGAGAGAGAGAGAGAGAGAGAGATAGAGTGAGTGAGAGGGAGGAGAGGAGAGAGAGAGCGGGCGCGTGCGGCAAGGTCGGTGTGGCGTGTGGTGAAGTTTACGGTCTTTATTAAAGTGCAGTCGGACGGGTTGAAAAAAACAATCGACGGACATAATACGGCGCCCCGTGAAGTCCGATGTCTAGTGCTGAGGTGGTGGAGAGCTCCGTTGACCCCCCAGCCAAGAAGCGACGCGTTGCTGCCACCACGGGAGGAGCCGACGACTCGACGACGATCGCAGACATGGCGAAAAATGGCTCGACGTCTCGGGCTCCCGCCGAAATCGACGAGGGCCTATACTCCAGGCAGCTCTACGTCCTCGGTCACGACGCGATGCGTCGAATGGCCTCCTCCGACGTTCTGATCTCCGGCCTCGGTGGTCTCGGCGTCGAAATCGCCAAGAACGTCATCCTCGGCGGCGTCAAGTCCGTTACCTTGCACGATGACGCGTTGTGCCAGATCTCCGATCTCGGCTCGCAGTTCTACCTCAAAGAGGCAGACATAGGTGAGCGCGATTCACCTCGCACGCGAACACCTTTAACCCCCTCGCGCTATCATTTCATTTCACGCGAACCACCAATGTCGTCCACCTCCTCCTTCGAAACTTCCTACGAGAAAAATCTCCGAGGAAAAACGTTTATCGTACGTCTACGTTTTTTCCAAAATATCGATAACAGAAAATTTCAATTTTATTCCGACTTACTGAAATGAATCATACTATATATATACTTATATATACATATATATATATATAGGTAGATTTTGTTCGAATTTTTCGCCACTTCGATATAACACACGGGGTTAACCCTACACAACACCGTGTAACGTCCAAGTCGCACGTCTATTATTGTTAGTTTTTCAATTTTATCTAAACTTTATCGCCGGAATTTAACCCTCTGGAACTTCGAAACAATCACTGGACTCTTCCAAAAAAAAATTTTTATTGTAATTTCTTGTAATCACAATTGTGTTGTACAGTATTTTTAGTTCTTACAGTTTCTATGTACTTTATTATATTCATTTAGTTGGTGGCTCGGAGTTACGCTTCTCAACATTTTCTTACCCTGCATATTTTTTAATGAAATGAATATGTTTTTGTTAACTATTGCAGGGAACAAAAGCGGTGTAAGTCAATATTTGTCTGTTTACCTAAATGTCTGAAAACATTTCCTCCGACCTAGAATAACACAATTCTATATAATTTTTGATATTGATTTAACAGTATATATTTTATATCAATTCCTTTGTCAACTACCAAGTACAGTCTGCATACCTTGATGTGCTGATTGATCAAAGGGTGACTTCCTATCTTCCTTTGTTAAGATAATTACATTGCATCACTTCATGCAAAGAGAATAAAGTCATGAATAAGTGGCTGAATCATAATTAAGAGACGCGATACCTGCTTCGATCCAATGGACAATATTTTGTATTTGATCATGAAAATAATGAAAATATATATGTATTTAAATTGATCTATTAGGTTGGAGAGAAAATTCTGTTGTATTTTAAATGAAAAAACCTCAGAACTTTCCTTCCAACCTAATAGCACAATCTATCTTGTTCGCGAGACTGACACATTACGGTTTATTTTTAGGTAAAAATCGAGCCATCGCTTGTTGCCAACGTTTATCAGAGCTGAACAATTATGTCCCCACTCGTCATCACACTGGACCTCTAACTGATTGTTACATCAAGAAGTTCAAAGTTGTTGTACTTACCGCAGCTCCTCTCAGCGAACAGTTGCGCATTTCTGAGATCACCCATGCAAATGATATAGCGCTTATCATAGCGGATACCAGAGGCCTATTTTCTCAAGTATTCTGTGATTTTGGGAATACATTCACCGTGGTCGACACCAATGGCGAGCCACCTGTCAGTGCAATGGTAGCCAGCATTTCGGAGGACTCCGAAGGTGTTGTGACATGCTTGGAGGACACTCGTCACGGTATGGAGGATGGTGACTATGTCACATTCTCCGAGGTGCAGGGAATGACAGAATTGAATGGGTGCGACCCGATCAAGATCAAAGTTCTTGGTCCGTACACCTTCAGTATCGGGGACACATCAAAATATTCCGAGTACGTCCGCGGTGGCATAGTAACTCAAGTTAAAATGCCAAAGACTCTGCATTTCGTCCCCTTCAAGGAAGCTCTGAAGAAGCCAGATTTTCAGGTCACAGATTTCGCAAAGTTCGACTATTTGGAACAGATTCACTTGGGCTTCAAGATGCTTCACCGTTACCAGGAAACAAAAGAAAAACTGCCAAGGCCATGGAACCAAGAGGACGCCGATGAATTTTTAGCTCTAGCCGACGCGGTGAAGGAAGAAATGGGCAGCGAAACTGCAATCAATACCGAACTGTTGTCCACGTTCGCAAAAATATCCTCTGGCAATTTAAGTCCGATGAACGCGACCATTGGAGGGATCGTAGCCCAGGAAGTGATGAAGGCCTGCTCGGGAAAATTCCACCCTATATATCAGTGGCTGTACTTTGATGCCATCGAGTGTCTGCCAGCGGATCGCTCTGAACTCTCCGAAGAAGACTGCTGCCCCACAGAATCCCGTTACGACTCTCAGGTCGCTGTGTTCGGCCGGAAATTTCAGTCAAAGATTGGTAACTTGAAATACTTTGTTGTAGGAGCAGGTGCCATCGGTTGCGAGTTGCTCAAAAATTTCGCCATGCTGGGTGTCGGCGCTCAAAACGGTAGCGTCACGGTCACCGACATGGACCTGATCGAAAAGTCGAACTTGAACAGACAGTTTCTGTTCAGGCCGTCGGACGTTCAACAGTCGAAATCGTCGACCGCGGCCAGAGTCATCAAAGGTATGAACCCGGACATGAAAGTAATCGCTCACGAGAACAGAGTCTGTCCGGAAACAGAGAAGATATATAACGACGACTTCTTCGAGGTCTTGGACGGTGTCACGAACGCTTTGGATAACGTAAACGCTCGTATTTATATGGATCGTCGTTGTGTATATTATAGAAAGCCTCTCTTGGAATCCGGTACGCTAGGTACGAAGGGTAACACCCAAGTCGTTGTACCATTTTTAACAGAGTCGTACAGTTCGTCGCAAGACCCCCCGGAAAAGAGTATACCAATTTGTACGTTAAAGAATTTCCCGAACGCTATAGAGCACACTCTACAATGGGCCAGAGACAATTTCGAAGGTCTATTCCGGCAGGCCGCGGAGAACGCCGCTCAATACATCTCTGATTCCCAGTTCGTCGACAGAACACTGAAACTGCCTGGTGTACAGCCACTAGAAGTATTAGAATCTGTTAAAACAGCGCTGGTCGATGAGAGACCGAAAGCGTTCGCCGATTGCATCGCATGGGCGCGTTGTCATTGGCAGGAACAGTACAGCAATCAGATCAGACAGCTTCTGTTCAATTTCCCACCTGATCAAGTAACATCGACCGGTCAGCCGTTCTGGTCTGGGCCGAAGAGATGTCCGGAGCCGCTCACGTTCAATGTGAACGATCCATTGCATTTAGACTACATCGTAGCTGCCGCCAACTTGAAAGCTAAGGTCTACGGGATCACTACGAACAGGAACCGGGAGGAAGTCGCTAGGATTGCGAACACCGTCAAGATACCGGAATTCACGCCCAAGTCTGGAGTGAAGATCGCCGAGACGGACTCGCAGGTTCAGGTGTCGAACGGCAGCGGCAACGTAGATCACGAGAGACTGACTCAGCTGCAAGAAGAACTGCCGAAGATCGATGAGCTGAACGGTCTGGTGATCCATCCTCAGGAGTTCGAAAAGGATGACGACACCAACTTCCATATAGACTTTATCGTGGCTGCCTCGAACCTCCGCGCCACCAACTACAAAATCGTGCCAGCCGACAGGCATAAGAGCAAGCTGATCGCCGGCAAAATCATCCCAGCGATCGCGACCACCACCTCGGTTGTGGCTGGCTTGGCATGTCTCGAATTAATCAAGCTGACCCGTGGCATACAGGACCTGTCCGTTTACAAGAACGGCTTCGTCAACCTGGCTCTACCCTTCTTCGGCTTCTCCGAGCCTGTCGCTGCTCCGAAATTGAAGTACTACGACTCCGAATGGACTCTGTGGGACCGATTCGAAGTAAAAGGGGAACTGACGCTCAAGGAGTTCCTCGACTACTTCAAGGAGCACCATAATCTGGAGGTGACCATGCTCTCCCAGGGTGTCTGCATGTTGTACTCGTTCTTCATGCCCAAGGCCAAATGTCAGGAACGCATGGGACTCCTGATGTCGGAGGTAGTGAAGAAAGTATCGAAAAAGAAGCTGGAGCCACATGTACGCGCCCTGGTCTTCGAACTTTGCTGTAACGACTCCGATGGTAACGATGTGGAGGTCCCATACGTACGCTACACTTTGCCCTGAAAGCTCGTCGATATCGCCGGTTAATGAGAGATGTCTACTTAACTGACTTAGCGGTAGTAATTTCTACAAATTTCTATTTTACAATACGGTACAGGAGAATATTAATCTTCGTCTATGTAAGGCTCTCAAAGTAAAGATTCATTTTTATTGCAGATATGCTTTGTAGCATTTCATAGGAAGCATCCGCCGGTATTCACTGAGTTCATCTTACTATGTATGATCTCTCCCTTTCACTGAAAATTCACTTTGAAGCTGTTCTCGCGAAATCTTTCGTTTTCTATATCTCTCCTCTTTGATTTTTCTGTGTTGTTGCTCCTGTGAAGCTTGAAAGTTCTGTTCGATAATCGTAAATTCGTAGTTCGAGCGTTTCTTTTCGACTTTTCAGTCAGTGATGTTTCTTGAGATGAAAAAAAAACAAAATATGATCAAATAAAACAAACATCTAGACATTAAATGATTGAAACTGTCGATAAGGATGTAAGGGGATACAAATTTGTACAAGAGAATCCGTACCGAGTTTCCGTGATGTTGTTCGAAAAAGAAAAAAAAAGAAAAGATAAACGCACTGCTAGAGAGTCCATATTGGATCTTAAAGAGAATTGTCATGGTAAGAATTTTCTTGGGACTCGCCCTTCACGACTTTATGTATAGAATCGAATGTAAATTACTGAACGATAAAACTCAATGATCCTTAGACGCATAACGCTAGACACACTAATATAGACCATATAGATAATCGTGAGAATAACGAGCGCAAAATATATCTTGCCTCTCCGTCGTATTTTTCTTTACTGTTTCTTTTTTTGTTAACGCGGTTACTTCGCGATCCATGGGCGTGCGAGCGATCAATTTCTCTTTTTCCTCACCGATCCATTTTCTCCTTAGAATTCTCTTTGCTGTCAAGGCTCGGTACCATTAAGGTTTATTGTATTCGATGCGTCGTCGATGGTCATGATTTGTCCGCTTTATTTGTCCAACACCGAATGTTTGAAACTTATTGGCTAAGGCTGTTTGTTGTTACAGAAGATAATGCTGCATTTAAATTTCTAAGAACACGATTTTTGGAAAAAGCTTCGAAAGAATAACAAAAAAAAGAAATAATAATAATAAAGAACGAATTGCACACTTTAGACCAAGGAAATACAAACCTAAAAAAAGAATGATATTTTGTTAATTTTAGGATAATGCGGATATTTATTGTATTATTTTATCAATAGATAATAAATAGATGTGTTTGAATTTCAAGAGACATGAGAAATATATAAGTATCGAAAAGTAAAACTGTCCTGTTTCATTATATCTCATCTCATTTGCTATAGATTACACTGTCCAACACCAAATTTGTTTCGCTATAACTGTTGGGTGTCCCTTATAGAGTTTCTTGCGCTGATTCCGAATCTGCCCTTAATTTTTTCCCTACACGTACAGTTTTTGAGAAACATGACTGATAAAATACCTATTTTTCAACTTTAAACAAATATTGTGATGTTATTATATAAGATATTGAATTGTTCTTTACGGCAAAAAATTCTGTAGACTTTCCCGAATACAGTGATACCCAATATTACTACATTATGATTGTTTAAAGATGTATAAACAATGATTGAAGACGGAGAGACGTCATTTTTGCACCATTTCTTGAAGATACTTTTCAGTTTATCCCAAAAAATAAGGGTTCAGCGGAAAATCGAACTATACCACGCGATAGAGCAGACTTTTATCTTGAGAAACCACCCTTTCAATTTTCCAACGTCGATGTTTTTCTCGAACCAGAAAGAAAAATATCGTCGCCCGACATGAGTTGCCGCCAGTGACGCTCACCACTAGAACGGGCGATCGCCGCGTCCGTATCCCGTTGAACGATCGCGCTCGTGGAAGAGCACCACTGACGGCAACTCATGTCGAGCAAAGATATTTTGCTTTCTAGATAAAAAAAAACATCGACGTTGGAAATTTCAAACGATGATTTCTCAAGATGAAAAAGCCTGCTTTATCGCGTGGTATAGTTCGATTTTCCGCTGGACCCTTATTTTTTTATATAAATTGAAAAATATCCTCAAAAATGGGTGCAAAAGTGGCGTCTCTCCGTCTTTAATCATTGTTTATACATGTTTAAATAATCATAATGTAGTAATATTGGATATCACTGTATTTGGGAAAGTCTACAGAATCTTTTGCCGTAAAGAACAATTCAATATCTTATATAATAACCACACAATATTTGTTTAAAATTGAAAAATATTTTTTTTTCAAAGTCATGTTTCTCAAAAACTGTACGTGTAGGAAAAAAATTAAGGGCAGATTCGGAATCAGCGCAAGAAACTCTACAAGGGATACCCAACAGTTATAGCGAAACAAAAAAAGTTGAAATTTGTTGGACAGTATTGTAGATGATCGTTGGGAATTCTAAATATTCTCAAGAATCCCGAAATTCTCCTAACCCAATCCCGAATAAAATTTTACAAACTACGAAAGAGAGAACAAAGTGTATTCGATCAAAATGTATTTTTATATCTTATATATAAGATATACTTATTCGTGGTTTGAACGGTAACTGGCAACGGTTAAATACAATTGGTCCTCCATTGCGCCGTGAAAGCGCGGGAATCGCAGGATAGTTGCTGCGTCGCAGTATGGAAAACGCGCCAAAATGGCTCAACGTAGCATAACGTAAGTATATCCAAAAGAAATTTAATATCGCGTGGAAATAGGTTTGCTGTGACCAATTTATAACGTGTAGTTGGCGTGAGACGTTCTTACATGTTATTTTTGTGTGAATCGCAGATCGTTTTTCACAAAATCGACTGGAAAGGACAGCGGTGACAGGAGCGGTTCAAGGTAAATTGCGATACAATGTTTTGTATTCATTTCACCGGACTGCAATTATGTTCCGGCTCATGGTACTCTGCGCTCGAGCGAAAACATTCGATCATTGTTTCTCGCGTTTCTCGTTCGTGAGCAAAGTATCTCGGTTAGACAGTATTTTCCGACCGCCGGTTAACAATGTCTTTAATTGGTTACATACTCATAGCAAATCGAGCGAAAATACGGATCAAGAAAGTCCGAGCAGCTCGAAACGAAAACGGGAAAATAGCACGGACACCAGTGATTCTTCCAGGTAAAAATTGATATCAATCATTTTGTAATATATCTGTGTAATGTATCTTATACCTGCCCTTAACACTCTCGACGGATTTTTTGACATTTCTCATGTTACGATCGTTTTGTTTTTAGCCCTACAGATACTAAGACATCAGAAAAGGCATCGGACACAAAATCTTCATCGAAAAAGAAAGCAAATGGTAAGACAATTAAATAGCATACATTCGGAGTCTAAAAGAATGGTTAGAATGTAGTACGGTGCTAATGTTTCAGGAAGAACGCCGAAGATTAAGTTGTCACCTGGGACATCTAATGAAAATCACAAGAGAAAGGCAGAAACTCCGCTTACCGCTTCTAAGAAGAAAAAGAAAATAGAAAAGGTAAAGAATGTTTCAAAGAAAAGCAGCGCGAAAAAGAAGGTAGTTAAAAAAGAAAGAAAGGAAGATTCGGATCTGGAGGATAAAAAACAGTTAGCCTCTTCAAAAAATGAGTCATTGAAATCTTCCTCCGATGAATCTAGCAAAATAACTGCGAAACAGAGTACTAAAAAGACAGTCAAAAAGAGATTAAGGATAATAGTGCAAACCGATGATTCCAGTGACGAAGATGGCCACTTACCAGTGGTGGTACGTTCGTTTATCATTCAATTTTTTCATTAATTTTTTATCATATTCATTTGTTCGGTATAATCATTCTGTGTATTGATTAATAGATACCGAACAGTCCAAAGTCAGATACTACAGAAAAAACAGACAAAAAGACTCTCGACGTAGAAAAGAAATCTGGCGATGAAATTCAGGAAGAAAGTCATAGCGAAAAAGAAAATGAAATTCAGGCAGAAAGTAGCAGTGAGAAAAAAAAAATGGAGAAGCCAGCCAAAAAAGTGCATAACTTCTTTGGTAAGTGGTTAATTACAATAATATCTAATATCTACTCTTCTCTTTTACAAAGTAGAGTTCAAATAGAATTGCTATTTTTCAGCTCCGAAGGAAAAGGGGAACGGAAAAGATAGCAACAGCGATAAGAAGAAGTCTGCGAGCCATTCTTATAATCCTAGTGCCTCTAAGTATCACCCTATAAATGATGCGTTTTGGAAGCAGGGTGAAAAGTATGAATTTTGATCTTTTACCTACTATTTTGACTCGAATATTGGTAAAGTTGTTTGGTATGTTTGCAGGGTTCCATACATAGCGCTAACGCGGACATTAGAGCTGATAGAGGAAACGAGCGCTCGATTAAAGATAGTACAAATTTTATCCAATTACTTGCGATCTGTTATAGCTCTAAGCCCAAACGATTTACTTTCAAGCATATATTTATGTCTTAATCAACTTGCGCCCGCTTACGAAGGTGAGCATTCGCAGCATCCTCTTATTCTGTCCAAAGGGCTCGTGTACAAAATTTTCTGTTTCAGGAATCGAATTAGGTGTGGCGGATACAAATCTCATGAAAGCTATAGCACAGTGTACCGGTCGAACTTTGGCTCAAATAAAAGCAGACGTGCAACAAGTTGGAGACTTGGGCATCGTGGCGGAGGGAAGTCGCTCCAATCAGAGAACTATGTTCCAGCCAGCCCCTCTGACAGTGACAAATGTGTATACTAAACTGAAAGAAATTGCACAAATGACCGGCAATGCGGTACGATACTCAAAAATTGATTTGAATGCTCCCTTGTCGGTGTTACATCAATTGCATCGATGTTTAAACGCGAAAAATGTTTGCAGTCTCTAAGCAAGAAGCTGGATAAGATTCAAACACTCTTCGTAGCATGTCGATTTACCGAAGCCAGGTATCTCATTAGGTCTTTGGCTGGTAAACTTCGAATTGGTTTGGCTGAACAATCTGTGTTACAAGTGAGTATATGTTTAATGGCATTCTGATAGATATTATAGTAAAAAAATTAATAATTGTTACTTGTAGGCTTTAGCGTTGGCATGCGCAATGACTCCGCCAAATCAAGGGTCACCACCAGAAATTTTGGACGCGAGTAAAAAAACGTCTGGTGATTCGTTCAAACAAAAGTACGACGAGATCGCGCTTATTATTAAAACGACGTATTGGTAAGCGTTCTGTTTTACTACAATGCATCGATTTTGAACGTGTACTAATTAACAATATTTTTCTCAGCGAATGTCCAAATTATGATAAAATAGTTCCTGTTTTATTGAAAGAGGGAGTTGAAAAATTACCCGAGCAGTGCAAAATTACACCAGGTATCCCAATGAAACCTATGTTAGCGCATCCAACCAAAGGTGTTCAGGAAGTTTTAACGCGTTTCGAGGGATTGAAATTTACTTGCGAATGGAAATACGATGGAGAAAGGGCACAGGTTTTTATTTCTCCATCGTTGACGATATTTTATAAAAATTTGAAGCAAGATATAATCAAGTGTGCATACTTTGCAGATTCACTTTGATGAGAATGGCGACATTAGCATATACAGTAGGAATCAAGAAAACAACACTACGAAATATCCGGATATTATAGGACGGTTCAAGAATACAAGAGGAGAAGATGTTAAAAGCTGTATCCTCGACTGCGAAGCGGTTGCTTGGGACACTGAGAAACAACAGATCCTTCCGTTCCAAATACTTAGTACCAGGAAGCGTAAGGTAATCAGAATTACGAAAAAAATGTATAGCGCTCAACGTTAAACCTACCGAGCCTTAAAATTAACTTAAAATTGTGTTATACCTTAGGATGCGAACGAGGCAGACATTAAAGTACAAGTATGCGTGTTTATATTCGACCTGTTGTATCTGAACGGAGAACCGCTGGTCAAAGAGCCTTTCGCGAAACGTCGCGAGATGTTGAAGGAGAATTTCAAAGAATCGGACGGTGAATGGAAATTTGCAACGAGCTTGGACACTACTACGATGGAAGAAGTACAAAGTTTCTTGGACGAATCGGTCAAAGGTAATTGCGAGGGCCTCATGGTGAAGACCTTGGAGCGAGATGCAACGTACGAGATAGCCAAGCGTTCTCGAAATTGGTTGAAATTGAAGAAAGACTATTTGGACGGTGTCGGAGACACGCTAGATGTAGTTGTTATAGGTGGATACATAGGCAAAGGAAAGAGAACAGGAACTTATGGAGGATTTCTCTTGGCGTGTTACGATAAAGAGAATGAAGAATATCAAAGTATCTGCAAGGTAAGCATTATAAAGATTCTTACAGCATCGTACGAGCGATGCAGTTTTATGGAATCGTATGATTTTTGTTTTATTTAGATCGGTACTGGGTTCAGCGAAGATGATCTTCAAAAGCACACCGAGTCCTTGAAGGAGCACATGGTGCCGCAGCCCAAGTCGTACTACAGATACGATTCGTCCCACGAACCGGACCACTGGTTCGAACCAGTCCAAGTTTGGGAGATCAAATGCGCAGACTTGTCTCTATCGCCTGCTCACAGGGCGGCTCTTGGTATCGTGGATCCGGAAAAGGGCATATCTCTAAGGTTCCCTCGATTTATTCGTATTCGCGATGATAAAAACGCCGAGGATGCTACTTCGGCGCAACAAGTAGCTACTATGTACAGCAGTCAAGAGCAAATAAAAAATCAAACGTCGGGAACGAAGGCTACAGAGGAAGACTTCTATTAATTATATATATATATATGTATACACACGAAAAATACATTTTATACTTCTGGATAAATATTTATCGTTTAATATTTTATAAAAGAGACGCGAGAATCTTCTTGATATGTAACATATTTTATATTGTAGTTGCTTGATTTATTGTAGAATTATATTGTGGATAAAAGTAATATTAGAAAACGTGCCTTTACTGTGTCATGTGAAATTGAACTTTCTTTCCTTTATCTAGAGTGTAAGACAAGGAGGATCATTGAGGAGGAAATTGGTTAATATTTAACAATTCAAGCATCAAACCTACATAAAACTGAAATGGGAATGTAACCAAGGCTTCATTCTACATGAGTATGCTCTCTGTTTAGGTTCTCTGTTTACTGTTTAGGTTCTATTCAGGTAAAGAGCGCGGTACCACCGACTAGTATCATAGACGAATATCTTGTCCGGGTCAGTATCT
>CM052200.1:6016395-6036673 GCA_028455805.1 Lasioglossum figueresi
CATCTGCAAGGGCCCAAAAAATAAGTTTATTATTTTTATCGCTTTAAAAGCATCATAAACAGTAAAACCGTTACGGGACTTCTCGACTGCGGGAGTTCCCTTCCTCCGCCAAACAGGGGGTTGTTTTCGAGTTAAACAACCTCACTCAGATGCCTGCAGAAGAGCAAATTCCACCCCCGCGTCTTCGGAAAAGGCGTTACCTTAAATTATTAAACGTACATATTAAAACGCACATATTAAAACGTCTGTACCTTACCAAATAAATAATAAAAATCAAGTGAGTGTTTGCTTTATCCGGTAACCCTAAAACATTACAATAGTATGATAAATTTATTAATTCTAGCTGTTTAATGTTTATAAAAATTCCTTTTGCCAACGATGTCGACAGTCACTCTGTTTTTCAACATATTTCCGTTCCCACAGATCGATTCTTTGAACATTTATGTATAAAAAAGTGTAAGGTAATAATTCTCATTTATGAATTATTTTTACATTAGATATTGTGGTATCTCATATATTTGAAGTAGGATTTGTTGATTTTCCTAATATTATGCTTCAATACATTTCTAGGATTTTCTTGTCCTTGAGTTTTGCTTTTAATATTGTAAACCTTAAAAACAAACATCGTAAGTAAAACATCGTCTGAAATATCTGCTTAACTTGGAATACGTTCGGTGCAGAATGTAATAATTCACGATACATAATCAGTATGATTCCGCGACGATCTCGTCGGTGGCTGGCAGTATCTCGTCGGTGCTATCAGCCCCTGTGCTATTCTGCGAGACGTGGAAGTGGGCGCGAGTGGGCGCAGGGATAACGTGGCACTTACAGTGATCTGAAATACCACATCGCTAACAGTTCACCACCGACGACAATAGTATCAAAATAGTGCCAAAACATCGTCGAAAATATGACAGAGAATATAACATTTAATAATAAACGATATGGTTTCGTGATGATTCGCCTTCTCACCGATGCGTCGCGACGAGAATTTCCTCAGTGGTCTTCTGCACCGATAAAATGCCGTCGGTGGCCTTCTGTTTCTCTGGCTGGAGCCAGAATATATCCTAGATGGCGTAAGAGTACACCGAAATATTCAGGTTTCACGTAGTCCCAAATAATTAATTTTATATTATAAAATTTAGTTAAATTTGAATTGATAGGGTTTTGTTCAATAAAAAAAATATCTTTAAAAGTAATAATAATAACTTGTTTTGCATATTAAGGTGAAGATATTTATCGACAGATTAGCAAAAATCTTTTTTTCTTCTTGTATGTTTTCTTACGTTCTAGCATATCTTACACATTCTAGTTCGAAGTGTGCCGCTATTAGCACGATATTATCCACTACTTGTAAAATACTAGAAGTTGTTACGAATAGAGGATAATACCGACTGGCCAGATCTCACCGCAAGGAGGTTGCAGCGTTGCAGGTTGCAGCGTTGCAGGTTGCATCACAAGAGAATCGGAAATTGAGTTAGAACGAATGTACTAAACGACTTGTATTAAATTACACAAGTATGTAAAGTAATTAAAGTAATTATGCGCAACTCTCCCCACCACATCGAATATCGACCGATTTCGATCGCCGTGACAATAATTATTGATAAATTTATTATTTCTAGCTATTTGCTGTTTACTGTTTATAAGAACTCGTTTTACCAACGATGTCAACGAGCATTCCCTTGACCACCTTGCGATCTAATTTTTCATTAAAAAATAGGCAATATGTTATTTATATGAATAAATAAAAGTGAACGAGAAGACGAAGTTTTACGTTTATATTAGAAATTTACACAGCATTTCCTTAACTATATTCTTTGTTATATTTGTGCATATCGACGGAAGCAGAATAAACACGTAGTCTCGCAATATTCGGAAAAAATCTGATAGGCGATCTTGATAGGTCAAAGTAATCACACTTCCGATTTCCATATCGTGCCGTGAGTAATTTCCGCTCACGGATTAAGTTGTTCTCCGTATCGGTCGAATCTCGGACAGCTCGAATAGATACCGATCGCGATATCGGCCAATAAATTCGTTCGTTCGAGTCAATCGAACGTCGCTCGAATTTAACCTTCGGTTTCTATGCTACGATATTCCCAGTTATGTAACGAGTAGTTGGACAGCATGCGGCACGTTTCTTTGATCGGTGTAACCGTGCTATTAACGCTCCGCGAATCGGCTCGGCCGAGAATTCGCAAATTGGATTTTCTTTCGACGTTCGTTCCGTGCGCATATAGGCAGTTCGTATTATCGAGGTGTAGAAAAAAGAGGAATTACGATCGAATGTTTGCTTCCGGTTAGCATGCAGAAAAGGCGTTCCACGATCGAGGCAGCCGTGCGCAGCTGGCGCAGGGATCGCTTCGGTGCCGTACTTGGGAAAACATATATGTATCTCTATTAAATCGAAAAGTTTGCAATTTCAGCGAAAAGCGTACGATCCGACACTGGGGAAACTCGTTCGAGTTGCGGCAGCTCGGACGAAGAGGAACAAAGGTCGTTTCGTTCCTGCTTCACGCGTTGTCGCTTCCGATCACAGGCTTCGGTGACGCTTTCACGGGTCCCGGCGGCAGCAGCAGCGACAGAAAGAAGCAGACAAGCGAAAGGACACCGAGCCCGACGAATGCCGCGGCAGGCTCTACGTCTATTATGGCCGATAGGTAGACATTCCCGAGAATAGCTCCGAGATTGCCGAGATTCGTAAATATGGTAACGCTGGTCGCCCTTAACGGGACGGGAATGACTAGGACGCTGACGGCAGCCACGACGTTGCTCGCGATTTTACCGGTGACGATGATGGCTGCTGCCAACGTTAGGATGTTCGGAGGATCCGGCACCCAGCTCATCCCGAGACCGCTGCCCGTCGATATCAGAAAAGCAGCGAGCATCATCGTCTTCCTCCGGAAATTGGATCCGCTGATCAGTCCAGCTAGGAACGCGAATCCCACGGTCGAAACCGCGATGATCGTGGACTTCAGGTAGACCGAGCTAACGACGTTCCACTGAAACACAGAAACACAAACACCAACGTACACCGTTAATCGGCGGTCAAAGGGAAGAAGAGTATCGCGAATCCTTCTCGAGACGACTCGAGACTGCTCACCGTCACGCAAATGTCGTACAAGTTCGGGCAATCGTAATACTGTTTCAAGGTGACGGAATACCGACGATTCAGCAGATCCGCTAAGATCGGCGCTCGGTCCTCCGTCCACTTGCTGGCATCGAAGTTGCGGATGATCATGAAGGTGTGCGGCACCCAGAGCCTCATCGTGTTGAACCTGCGTGAACGAGCGTCGATGAGAGATCGAACACGACGGATTAGGGTTCTCTATGCTCGAATTCAATGGGGATATCTCTTACAACAGCGAGCTGCCGAATTGCAGGAAACCGAGCTGGAAAAACGCGCGTAGGTACGGCCGGGAACACAACAGCTTCGCGTTGTACCAGGCCACTCGCATCTTCTCCGAATTCTCCTTGAAGAACGAGTCGCGCGACGGCTGCACCTTCTGGGAGCCGAGGAGGATCCTTCTGATCTACAACGGAAACGTTGCGAGCGAATGTGACACGTACTTTTTGTCAAGACCGTCTCTGGAAAACCGCATTATCCCGAGGATACGTTTGGTACGAAAATCTGCTCTACTCGCTGTTACGTAGTTACGTAGCGTAGCTCCAACGCTATCCGAACGCAAACTCGTCGAGCATCGAGCCAAGAATCGTCGATGGTTAGAATCGTTCGGACTTACCGGAAACGAGTCTGCGGGCTTCCGCCAGTTGAGGGCGTACATCCTCCGGAGGAGATTCAAAGCTTCTTCGTGCCGACCGGTTTCGAGGAGCTGCTTAGGCGTGTACGGCAACGCGCAGGCTGTCAGGATCCCGACCAGCGGGACCATCGAGCAGATCAGCAAGTAGATTCTCCAAGCGGTGTATCGGCGGTAGAATATGTCAATGTCCAATGGCAGCGGTACGATCGAAAAACCCAGCGCTGTCGGACGACGCGACTTGTATTCGGTAAGAACCGGAGGAATCGAAATCAGATATTTACCTGCCGGGATGATGATTCCTGCGTTCATAATTAGACCAGCCCACCTGGCGAAGCCGGCCTTGTGCGCGGAGGAGTGGAACTCGGACAGGTAGCTGGTTACCATGGAGAACGGCCCGCCGACGCTGAAAACGGAGCGAACATACTCGTACATAGTTGTACGGTACAGCGTGTACACGGTGCACAGTATACAGTATACAGTATACAGTGCACGGCTGCACACTGCGCTTCGAAGCCGATCTGTCTCGTTAACGAGAATTTTGTATTCGTCGCGTGATAGGTTTAGCGTTAAGGGATGATTTCGATCCTATGAAATTTGATAGCAAAAAGAAAATCTGTCCGAACCTTTACGACAATCCGTTACCTTGTTTCGGTGGATTTTCTAGAATCGTTAGGTACTCACAGAACACCGGTGAGTAGTTTCACGGCCAGGAACGCATAGTAGGAATCGAGGGCGCTGCCGAGCACGTTGAGAACGGTGTCCGCCAGAAGCCCGACGATCAAGAGGTTCCTGGTGGCGGCGTAGGCGGTGACGCGATCCCAAACTAGGCCCGCCAGAATGATGCCTGCGTGCGATGGTAAGGGTGCGCGTGATCGCGTGATATCGCGTAATCGGTGAAACAGGTGACGGCCGGTCGGCGACCGATGTCGATACTCTACCTAAAAACGGGATCGCTGCCAACACCCCTTTGCGAAAAGTGGTCAGCCCAAGATCGCACTCGGCGGAGATCAGAATGAAGGCGGTGGTGGTCGTGTCGAAGATTCCGCTCCAAGCGGCTGGCAGAGCCGCCACGAGGAGCAACACGTTGAACAAACCGTAACCTGCGAACGAGAGAATCACGAGACGAGAGTCGCACCGATAATTCCGTCTCGCGGGCCGCGTCACCGTTCAAACGACGCGCGTCGATTTACACGCATCTTATTAACACGTTCGCTGCAGCCGCTGTGGTCCTCGATCCGCGGCGATTAAACTTGTAACGCGTAGTCGTAACGCGTCTGTCGTTTAAACGGTCACGCGACCCTGCGCTCCGGTAGCATCATCTAACCTGTCTCGGATATCGCCCTCTCGAGCTCGGCCGCTCCGTTAACGTCGGAAAAGCCGTCTTCGCGTTTTACTGTAACATTACGTTGATCTTGACGAAACGAAGACTCGCGGTGGTTGCGCAATCGGTTACGCAAACCGTCTCAAAATTCTCGGTCAATCTCACCGTCTATCGTGGCAACAACGGTGTCATCGTTCTTCCTTCCCTTGGTCATCGTACCGGGATCGATCGATCGATCGATCGACCGTGCGTGCTCGCCTTTGACTGCTGAAATGGCGAGCGAGTGCCCGTAAGGGTTTCCCGCGTCTACCAACGGCGCGTCGCGTTGCGTCGTCCGACGGTGACCAATAAAAACACTGTTTTCGCGAGGATCGTATCGATCCGTCTGCGCGCTCGATCCCTTTCGCGGATTCGCACGAACGCGAACCTGTTGTTCCCGGACAACGATTCCCGATTTCCAATCGGTGCGGCGCGGTGTGTTACCGCGCGTGCGCGCGACAAATTCCGGGTATCGAGCAATCTTCTCTCTGCCTCATCTTTCGAAACCAGTCACGAGACTACAGGGGTCTCCCCAGCTCTTCGTCTCGCTGGCTGGTTTCCCATTCGCGGGTGTCGCGACTTGTGCCAATAAAAACGGGTCAAACGATTCAATTGTCGCGGCCTGTAGCAATCGTTGTCCCGAGTCACGAGATGTCAACGATGGACGCGAACCGAACCGGTACCGACTCGAATATCGATCGCCGATCAACCACGATCTTCCCGGCCGCAGTCAACGCCAATCATCCACCGATGTAATACTGATTACCTTTTCGCCGGTCCTCGACGATCTACGGAAGACTACCGAACAGATTCCCGCGCGATAAGATAAGCGGACGCGCGTCAAGAACAAAGATCCGGTCTCGCCGTCGTAACGCGCCAATCGCTACCGTCAGCTGCGTTTCGCTGAACGGAAACAGAACTGCGCTGCGTCGCGATCACGCTCGATCTAATATTCAGAGTGGTTCTAATCTGAATCCCACTCTCCGGAATAGACAGAGAGGATCTCGACTTGACGTCGCGATTCGTCGCGCTCGGAAACTAGTTCGATCGGTGATCTATCGGAATTCTAATCCATCGCGATTACCATTCCAAATGACAATCGGACGAAGAGAACGCGAGAGCACGCGCGTGCGACACCACATAACCGAGCGTGATCGATATACACGTATGTGTACGAGTATCGAGGCACAGGATCACTTGTAAAAGACGAAATACATAGCTCGAACGATAACGCATCGATCTTATCTCGGTAGACGAACTACATTTGCGAACAGTAGCTACGGCAGCTCTGCTCAAATTAGTTGACTGGCTAATGGCTTTTTCGGCCTCGTGAACCTCGAAGAGGACGCTGCTGATGCTTCTAATTTCAAACTATTTTCATGCGATACGCGATGATCTCTACTGTTGCCCCACGCCACGCGCCGAGAAACTGCGGACAATGACACGAAACGATCTGACGGCGATCGAAAATCGGTTTTTCTAATATTCTAAATTAGAAAAAAATTCATGTCACTTGAGAGAAAAGTAAACTTCACTTTAAGTTAGGTTAAACTTCGTTCAGTTAAAAAAAAAATGAGAGTCAAAGTAAATTCTCGCTGTCCGATGCTTCGTATCCGTGTCGCACTCGTGGAATAGGAAGGCAGAAAACAGAACATAATCATGGAAATATTCTATACAGTTTTTTTATTTTTTTCGTATCAACTTGTTTCGTATCAACTTGTTTCGTTTAGTGTACGGCGCGGCGTGATGTAGTGAACGGTCGCAGCGTGTAATCCGTCGAACAAGTCGATCAAGGGGGAAAAAATCGGCCTATTTGCAATTTTGACGAGTCCGAGCCGCGCCGCGCCTTGTTTCCCACCGGTCGACCTAGGATCGGCTACCGTTCGCTACCAGTGACCGTGAGCCGACCTCCCACGAGAACGAGTTTGTTTCTATTCTCTCTCTCTCTCTCTCTCTCTCTCTCTCTCGATCTCTTACTACAGGTTTCGCACTTCAAATTAATCCTTTTGTACATCATATTCACCTTTTTGCACTCCAAATTGTTGCAGGTCTTATTCACTCCTCTGTAAATCAAACTCACCCTTAGAATAGAATAGAAATTCACCTGGTTATTTTGATGTAATACTTAAATATAAAATCATATAAATTGACATAAAGTTATCCTAAAATGTTTATTCAACATAAAAAATACGTAGTATCGAAATTATTCGTTGAAACCTTGCTGAACGTAGATTTATAGTTCAAGGTTTTATAGTTTTAGTGCTTTACCTAGAATCTTGAACATTGAAATTTTGGGAACTGAGCGTGGGGTCTGAGAGAGCAATAAAAGTGAAAATTACCATTGAACGAAACAGTTGTTGGATTCACGTCGAAGCGAGAGAGGCGAGTTGTAGCGAGCAGAAGTTCCATCTGTTTCACTTCTTAATTGAATGCGTGTAATCTAAGTTGAAATAAATTGTTCTTCTTCCTAACCGATTTCATCGATCCCACAAATATTTATACATACACTACCGGCCAAAAGTTTCGAATCTCGGCGTATGGTAAATTTAGAATTAAATCAATTTTGGAAGACTTGGCCAAAAAAATATTTCAGTCGGTGTATCAACTGGCCGCCCTTTATTTCGACTGCTAGTCAATCAAACATATGAATTCGATTTGCAAAAGAGTGAATTTCGATTGTAAAAAAAGTCGAATATCATCTACAAAAGGATTAATTTCGAACGCAAAGAGAGTATCCCCCTCTTCGGTTCCTCCCCGATCGATTCGATTTTCAAAGGCGGAACGCGCGCTGCGCCGCGCCACGTCAAAAGCTAATGACACAAAGACAGTCTTCGATTTTCGTCCGTTTCTCGCCAACCTCCCGGCCAACCTCCCGGCCAACCTCCCGGCCAACCTCCCGCCAACCCCGAAACTGGGATTAATTTACAGGGAACGCGGTTTGGGGATGGTATATCGTTCTCGGCCGTGAAATCGCGTCTTTCCCCGATTCGTCGGCTTCGCCGGAAGACCGATCGTGCGGTTTCCCGTTGCTCGTAAATCACCGAATGCTCCGCGCACCCTTACACAGACGCAACCGTTCCGATCTAAAAGGCATGCACGTCGAACAACAAGCACGTTCTCCAGCTACGTCGTTTAATATCTACCGTCAAGTTAGTTAATATCGCCGTCTATTTTATACACAATTCAAAGATGAATAATCCGCACAAGCCAACGACTTCATACTTGACTGTCACTTTTCCACAAACTCCGACGTCGCTAGATTAATTGCAAGTTCGATTGCTCGAGTCCTCGGTGTATTGTGAAAAGTAAGATTTTTGCGACAAAAACAAGATATAATCTTGTTGCTTTTACAAAGTAAAAATTCTCCACAGTGAACTTCGTGGAGGGTCTAATACATTTGTGGAGTAGACCGTAGAACAAGATTTTTACGATCCGCTGGAAGCGTCGTTTCGAGTTATATCGAGAAGAGAGGTAAAAGAGCGAAAACGAGATCCTGAAAATTTCTTACATTTCGTTTCCCGAACGGGTTCGGCCGTTTGTTTCGCCTCCGTGACAATTTCTTCCGCCGCACCGCACCATGGACTATTCTCAAGGAGCATTTCTCGAGGACGTCCTCTCGCCGACGAATTCATCGTTCGCTCGGGGCTTCGTTAACGCGTCCTTTGGACGGTGGTAACGCGTGACGAACCTTAACGAGATGAAACGCGATTAGAGAGTCACCTCCGGGCTCGGCGCCACCACCCTCAACCTCCAAACCAGTGTCCCCCGTGGCTGCAGCTACTTCGAATCCTGGACTCTTTCATACCATAAAAATTTGATCGTACAGTGGGTATTTTACTCGACGCTCGAAACGATCTTCATAACTGTGGACCCAAGTAGATTCAAATTCTAGACACGATTCCGAAGAGAGACTAATTTACAACATTGTCTACAATACCGAAGATTGTTGTTCAATGTTGTTCGTTCTCTACGTAAGAGAATCGCAGTCTTTCACTTTGCCCGTTTATTCCACGCCCTTATCCCAATGACAACAATGCACCGTCGGTGCAGAGTTCTACTCGAATCACCGTTGCTCTTTTCTCTTTCTTCGCTTTCTTTCCGTGTCTCGAGAAACTCTCGAGATTGGCCGATTATTCGAGTGCCAATCGCAGCGACGACTAACGATGCGACGCTTATTAAAATAATTGCGAACCGCTCGTTCCTCGGTCGAGAGGCTCGTGGGATGGCGTTCGAGGTAGACGCTGCGAATACTAAATTCTCAGCGAGTTCGCTCGTTTCGACGATCGTATCTGCGGGTCTCTCGTAAAGATGCGACGAACGCTGGGATCGATACACCTTGCCGCGCTCACCGTAATCGCAACAAGATATTCACACAGTTAATTATACTCGTACATTATTAGTTACTAGTGTCGCGTTCCTATTTCCTATGCGTTCAGGAACGCGACGCGCCTGGCTCACGCGTTTAGCGGATCCTCCTCCTTCCACCACATTAGACTACGTTCCTCCACCGCAACACGGTCACGTTTCGCCACCGCGCTCATCCCCCGCGGACTCGCACTCGGAACCTCCAAAAAAACTGCAATCAGGGCACGGGCTCCTATGAAAAACAGTTACAATTAGACTTTTAAGAACTCAACAAAACTGACAGACAGTTCTACAAGGCGGAAAAAAACTGCGGAAACGAAATTTAAATACAACAGCCGAACAGAGCGCAGAAACACATACACAATATTCCATGTAACAATTAGTATTTTTATATACAGGGTGTCCCACATAAATGGGAACACCTAAATATCTTTCGTATTTACAGTCCTATAAGAAAACTTCAGAGGACAAAATGACACTATTGCAGGGAGCAAATATAATGGTAAAGAAAAAAAATTTTTATGTCGTGTTTTTTAATGAAATTTCAAGATTTTCAAGAATTTCACCGATGTTTTTTTAAATGGAATATAATATTGTTACGTCTAGTGACGTATGGCGTAGTGTAAGAATATTATAAGATACCGTTAGCTTAAGTACACAGCATGTAACACGAACACGATAGTTGATAAGGACATATCCGCGCACCATCACGTTCGCGTCCAGCGATCCCTACTCCTCGCGTTAGCATCTCCTAATCAGCCACCCACTCCCACTCCTAATTACCTCACTCCTCATACATCCCAAACCCAAGAAGCTCAATGGAGCCATGATTCATCCAAAAACACTTGTTCTTCGACTTCCGAACTCGTAGGGAGACGTCATCGTCTTCCGGAGTCCCGCGCGCCCAGCCCAGAGGCCTTACCTCTTGGGACCAACATAATCATTGTAGTTCAATACCGTACAATTAAAGTATTTCCTTAGTAAATCTTCTCCATAGCGTCTTAGGGTGTTCACTCGTATGCCCAGAAGCCTGTCAGCGGTTCTATACGCTCGTGAATACTCAGACGCGTCGATTGTTCTTGAAACGCACTCGTTGCATTCACCGAAATACTCCATGCCACGTCGCGCCGGTCGCAAGTATCAGCTGCGGAAGCTCGTGCGTGAACTCGCGTCCGAAACGTCTCCTAAAGACGAATACAGACGATTGCTCGGTGTTCGCGCTCTTCCTACGGTCACCCGCGACACCGTTATCACGGAACGAGATCGGCTACAAGCAGAGTTGAGCAGAGGAAAGCAGCCTGCCGATTCCCCGTCAGCGCCAGACGTTAGTCGTCCCGACAAACAACCCAGATAGCACGGACGTACATTGGACAACCGTTTTTTGTCCAATTTACGTCCATATGTCCGATGTCCGTTGCGGACATCCCTTGGACGTCCAAAGGACTTAAATTTCGGACGTCCTAAGGACTTGAATTTCGGACTTTCCAAGTACGTCTATTCTTTAAGTTCTATAACCGTGCTCAAGACTATCGTACGTACTAAGATGCTCACTTCTCATCCATAGGACACATTTATATATTAGAAAATATATATATTTATTATTAATATTAATAAAATATTATGAATATTTTTATATGCATACTTATATATATATATATATATATATATACATATATGCAATATGTATTTATAAGTATTATATATTTATTTATATACATATCGCGGACCGTAAAAATAAGCTTACGTGACAGTGAACAGAGTCAGAGTTCTGAGTTTACTCGACCGTCGCATCGTACTGAAAGTATTTCTTTATCACTACTTTTCAAAAGTTCGAATAATCTGAGGACAAAATATTTCGAATAAAAGTTGAACAGTACTTAAAGATGTACAAAATTCTATATTTAAAATTTCGAGAAAAAATTTTTTTCAACAAAAAATAAAAATCATTTTTATTTTTTAAATGTCAAAATACATTTTTATCTCATAATGTTATAGCTGGCGTCAAGACAAATCCAACGACCTACTCTTTTATGCCCCGAACCCATAAATAATGCTACGATATATTATTCCTGTTTTTCGGCCTAATACCCCACTGTGCATCGTCGCATCGCCGTGCGGTTACGTCAAGTGAGGTTAGTTTAGCACATCCTCGTGCACGTGTTCGTACATTAGTAGAGTATTCGAATTAATAAAAAGCGTGTGCGAGTGAATCTTGTCATTTTTATAAGCGAACATGTACCAGTTACTTTTGAGGCTCTGTAGGTTTAGCGTTAAAGAAAACATTTGTATCAATTTATGAAAATATATGTTTAATATTATTCAATCATATAATTTCCATCATTTGCAACAATATAGTACCATTTTTCAGAAAACGTGTCAATTATGTGAATAAATCTTATGAATTATTGTGTATATTAGTGTTGTATGCGCGATGGTATTATATTGTACTATGTACCTAATGTATATGTTTATAATAAATGAAATTTTTATTCTATTAAAATTAAAATTATATTTTAATGTTCTATAAACATCCTGTAAATGTCCTTCTAACGTCCTGAATATGTCCAGCCATACGTCCCAGGTATGTCCCAGATATGTCCGAACGGGACGTCCTATGTACGTTACACTTTGTAACACGGACCTCTTTCGGACATTTCTGGGACGAATCTCGGACATATCTGGGACATATCTCGGACATACGGACATCCCTGGGACGTACGAAGGTCCGATACGGGACGTACTTTGGACATTCATCGGACATCCGAGTGCTATCTGGGAAGACTAACGTCTCAGAAAGAAAGGAAGAAGGCAGAGTACGCCGCGTTTTCCGGGCGAGCGAAGCCAGGAGAAGTAGCTGCCGGGGAGAGCGGCTAATACTACTGTCCGGGAACATCGGCCGACACCACTGCGCTACACCGGCGACCGATACTACTGCCTAGGCTAGGGCCGGTTAGTGCTACTTGTAAATCGTTAGCGAACCGTTGCGTCGTGACCCGAGTTGGAACACGGTTATACTCGCCGTGTGGACTCTAAAGCTGGAATAATTATTGGCGTCTTGATCCGCCAGCTCGCGACCGTCTTAAATTACGGAATCGAATCGCGGGACGCAACAATATTTTTTTTACGTTAGCATGATATACAATAAAAAACTGAATTTAGTGGATACCACCTTTTTGACCTTGAAATGACCTCGAGTAAGAATAATCATGTTGGAGCGGATAAAATGTGGAAGTTTAAAACTTACCTGTTTCAGCAAAGATTGCGCGTTGTTTACGTCGGGTTGACCTTTACATATCATAATACTTAACGGAGAAAGTAGATATGGTTTTTGTTTATGGGGAATGTCGCAAAATTGTAAGAGAAGCAGTCCGTTTGTATGCTGAACGGTTTCCCGAGCGTGGCAGACCCTCACGATCTGCCTTCACGAATGTTATTAAAAGTTTTCAAGAAACACTGGAAGTGTAGGTAACAAAATACGAAGAAGATCCAATGTGAAATTCGGAGATCGTTGGATTGGTCGTGCAGGAAATCATAAATGGCCTGCGCGTTCTCTAGATTTAACACCTCTGGACTTCTATTCCTGGGGAAAATTAAAACAGCAAGTGTATAACGAGATACCAACGACTAGAGAAGACATGAAAGAGCGTATAAGAAGAGTTTGCGCCGCGATAAACCGAACTGAAATTCAACAGGCTGTATTATCCGTTAAGCAACGCTTATTAAGAGCATGCATCAATGTTCAAGGTCGACAGTTTGAACACTTGTATTAGTCGTGTAGATACATAAATCAACGATGCTCGATCATTTCCTCAAAATAAATTATTTTCCATTCATACATACTATTCCATTTAAAAAAATGAAGGTGATCTTCGTATGTCCTTTACGCGTCCACCTACAAAAAAGCTACTAACATCAGATTAATGACCCCTCGAAACCAAGCAAGTTCCATCCGATGCATTTCTTCCTAACACCGATAGCAGCCGAGTTATTCAGGTGGCCTGTTTCTAGCGTCTCACCCTGTATACATATGCATGTGTACACATATATTTTATTTGACTGCGGATTTCATGCATTTATATCATACAGACAAAAATGGGCGCCGTACAATTTAAAGCAGTGGACACCACGTGTATCGATTAATACAATTTGATAAAGGATCGGATACGATACGATACGCGATAAATGTAAAAAATAAAAGGAAAATTCTGGTGCTTCTTATTTGCTATAAATAAGTTAGCAGAACTACACCACTGGGAATATATTTGAACTGTATCATCTTGTAGCAAGTTCTAGAGTAAAGGAGAGGGACCGCAAAGCGTTGAAACAACGACGCCGCGCCGCATCGCGTCGAACAACACTGAAAAGGGGGTCAGAAGTCCGCGGATTGCGTTTAGCGGGTGGAACGTGTAGCGTAGCAGCTACATTGTGCTCTTCTTAGCTAACTTTGCTAACGACCCTGTCGTCCCGGCCCACTGTTCTCCTTAAATACGAGGCAACTCGGAGATAAGCCGGAACCGGTTTAAACCGTCGCGCTTCCTTGCGACGACGTTACCAGACGTTTATTTCTTCCGAGAGACAGAGATAGAAACAGAGACAGAGAAACAGAAAGAGAAAGAGAAAGCTATAGGACGAAAAGCAGTCTCGTTCTGGAGCGGGTCCTGGCCGGCAAGAATTCTGGAGATAACCGTGAGGAACAATGTCTTCCGGCGCGCCGCTTTTCCGACAGATTACGCCGAAACAGAATCGCCAGGCTTCCACGAGGAGCGAACAGGAACAGAGAGGAAAGGAGCGAACTCTTCGCTTGATATTCAACGCGCGGCAAACGATATTATCTCGAAACAATTGAATTAACCGCTATTGAAACCAAGTTATTTCGAGGCAGAATAGAGGCCGAGTAGAGTCGGCGCATACAAAGTGGCGATATTTTGGAGGCGTCGATGATAGCGCGGCCCTCTGCCCCCTCTGCCCTCCTCTGCCCACTTTGCCCACTCTGCCTCCTCCGGTCGACTGTGCAGGGGTGCAGCGCTTGAACACGATCAACGCGCGCGTTAATTAGATAGCCGTCCGCGAACGCCCGATAATTGCGTAACGCGACGCGCAGAGTCCGCCGATGGAATCTCGACCATTCGAGAGAGCGCGTCAAAGTCATGGTCGTTGGCTGTCAACAACCAACATTACCAATGAAATACCATTTCTAATGGTAGCGAAGGGGAGGGGATGGGGGAGGGGAAGAGAGGCGATTGAGAACGCGGGTTTATACCTTGCACGAAAAATTCCCGTCGAGATGTCACGCTCCGAGTACATACTGTCCCACTAACGTAGTACCAATAGACAGGGTGACTAGTGACGTCACAATCCCTACTACAGGCGGCTTCCGTGTACGGTTGAGAAACGGAAAATACCGCGAACACCAGCTTTTAGAAAATACGCACGATTGATTAGACAGTTGTTTCGACAAATAGTAAAATTCTACCTACCTGACAGGCAATCAGATCCACACTCCTTCCAAATGCCTTCTTCTTAACCAGAAGATATTTATAATTAAGACGCTCACGGTGCACTGAAAACCTGACTATTATACATTCGAAAAATAACATTATAACGTATCTACCAAAATGAATCATTCTTTTTATAGTAAGCCAAGAAAACTTCTATGGCGATTGCACACCTGTCTGTTTCTCGCTCGCTCGCTCGCTCGGATAAACTCTGGGGAGCCGAGTTTATCCGAATAAACTCGGACCGTGACCGTCGATCAGACTCGTTCACTGCCCAGCAATTGTGTACGCGGCGGGCCTAAAGTTTTCACTAGAAAAATTCAATTAAAAATATTAGACCCCGTCATTTCGACGAGTCCTGTAAACCTAGTTTCAACTACGCTAACAGGTAGTATACATAGAGTAACTGATTTCAAACACCATATTATACCGTTGTGCGTAAATGTAACATTTATTTCGGCATAAATTATGACGATAGATACATAGATTAGGTGTAGATACAAAATGAATTGACTGTAGACAGGACTGTAGTAGTGAAAATACACTAATGCGTCTGTTGCACCAGTTTCCGTACTCGAATTGCTTCGTTTGATTCCGGTTTTGCGAGTTCGATCGCCGCGACTGTCTGCTACGATCGGAACGACGATTTCCAACGACAGGAGAGCTACCGTTTCGTTCACCTGCGCATCCAGCATCGTCAAACACAATTACTCGAATCTCATAGTCCGCGGGTCTTAATGGAAATTCGAAATGTCATGGTTCATGGTTAATGGAAATTCTAAATGTCTGGTTCTAGAGAAACGAAGATGTCGCCGAAGGACAACAAATACACTGATATCGGTATTTAACGCTCGAAAGCCTTAAGAGAAGTGGATGTCGGTGAACGCCTCGAATCTCCGGAGGACGAAAGTCTTCTTCTTCTCCTGTCACCGGCGTCGACTACGAGTCGCCATGGACCTGAAACGACGATCTTTGATTTTCCGAGGTGCCGCGAAAACTACCCTTGCGCCCTTTTTTGATTTTGAAATCCGTCGAACCCCCGTGAGAGGTGGAGGAAAGGTGCACGCGACAAATTTATCCTACCACATAGCACCGGACAGGAAAACAAGACGCGTTCTCCTCTCGACTAAAAAACGGAGACCGCCAGCCTGCGAACCAATCTCGATGGGAACAGAACGGAAAAGTCTCGCGGAACGCAACCATCTTTGGCAAAATATTCGCGCGTCGCGTCGCTTATGTCGCTGCGCGCGTCGCGGTCGTAATCGATTTATTGTTATGTATATCCGTGTTTGTGTATAATTCATATACATATATATATATAATTATATATATATATATATTAATATAATACAATATAATATAATATAATACAATATAATTTAATATAATATAATATAATTGTATACGTATGTATATATATATATCATATGTATATGTATATATGTATATATATATATATTTCTTACGAACCGTTCCACGATTAATTAGGATCACAGCCATAGCTTTAAATACGAATGTTTCGTTCGTATTGTGTTTAAGACCGAATACGATTACACGTTACTATACATATATATGTGGATAATACGTGTGCGTCTGTACTTCGGACGCGAACGACAAAGGGTTAAAAACACGCGTCCGCGTTCTTAACGCTATTATCCTTACATTGTGGTTCTGTTCTAGTGGCTACGTAACATCGATTACAACGAGATACGAGTGAAACAGTGGTACGAGACATTGAACGAGAATCGAAAGAGTATTCGTATCGTTTGTTTGCTGGTTGTTTTGCGGAACAAGAATTTACTTTTGGATCGAGTCAAAACTAAGAATCGAAAGCGGACTACGCGCGTTCTAGATTATATTCGTACTCGGCATGCTTGTTCAAGCGATCATCGCAGTTTCGATCATCTACAGACAAACGACTACATTTTCCTACGGTGCGAGAGCGAGTGGACGGTTCCGGGATCGGTCCGAGGACGTACCATCGTCATTCGATGATCCCGAATCCGATCACTCGCTCGCCTAACAAGCTAAAACGCATCGGACGCGTCTACTACATAGAACGAGTCGATTATCTCTGGCTACAATTATCGTATCATATGTGTGCTGGAATGCCTCGGTCACTGTCGCATGGTCTGCCACCATTATTTGCTGCACGTACCCAAAAAAAATTCAGAGAAGAACATCCACTTTGCTGCAGCCTTAAATCCTCGACTATCGAATACGATCATATTTGTTACTGTTAACGCTAACGTCTCAACAAAATTGTTGTACGGTACCGCTCGAGATGGCTGATCGAGCAATTAAAATCGCTGTTACTAAACGATTCATCGCGAAATCCGCGATTATTTACCTCGAAATTAGGAAAAACTCTTGACATGTTCGCTACTTAACTCTAGATAAACTAGTGAGAAATTTTCTCCAGGTTCCAGTACCTTAATAAATATTAATTTTGCAGAAAAATTCGCGTAGAACAACTTGTGAGAAATTGTTTCCAGTCGCGTGGCGCCCTGCGACAATAATCGAGGCGCTTACGTAAACCCGAGATCGTTCCGTCGCGACGACGCGACGGCGGCGAGTCGTTTGCAGTCGGTGCCGTCGATAAAAAATAAAATTTGCCATCTAGATCGATGGTGATACGGTCCGAAACGAACGATCCTCGTCGTCGAACGGCGCCGATCGAGTGCGGTGTGTGGGTGAGATAATATAAACGACGACGACTACGACGATGACAATGACAATAATGACTAGAACACTAACGATAACGATGATACCGACCATACTAATTTTCCTACGACCGCTACGATACACCCTACGGTTACAATTTCGCTACACTCGGAGGATAGAGACTCCTGTTGCCGCCGAACTTCCGTTGGGCATCCGACATCATAGATATTCGTTGATCGCAGAGTCGGATGTTCAGACGGCAGCTCGGTTTGCGAACAGGTTCGAACAGACTAGAGACTGTAGAGACCCGTTGCACGGCCGGCGAAGGTAGGCTTTGTTTCTCTTTGGATTCTCGAGGGAAGCGTGCAGCCATGCAGCCGTGCAGTCCCGGGTCCAAGCTATGGCTAAGTAGTCAGGAGGGACCGTGATATCGGACGTGTACGTTCACTTAAACCGCTACCTACCTAGGACACCGGCTACTCGAAAAGAGACAAACACACCGAAACTGTGTCGACAACAAGCGAGGACGAGCTTCTATCCACGGTGGTGCTCGGTTAAATTTACACGAGACGGCTCCACTCTTCTTTCGCGGTTCGCTAGTCGGTGCGTCGAGCTCGGAACTCCTACGGTTCGTGTCTCTCAACAAGTCTCGCGGGACGGCCCAGGGACATAGGAGGCGGACCCCCGCACGCATTAAAATACTCTGACCAATCGGCATTCCTTTCACGGGACTTTTTGCGAGTCATGTACAGTACCTCGGTAGACAAGGATAAATGTCGAGCTAATGAGAATTGAACAGCTGACAATCGAATTTGTGTAAATTTAACCGAGCTCTACTGTATCTATCTATCTATCTATCTATCTCTCTACCTATCTATCTACCTGTCTGTCTAACCGCGCGGAAGCTACGCAAGTATAATCGATACTCTATCCAACGAGACGAGTCAGCTTAGCAACCAGCATGCGCGTCCTTTGGTAATTATATCTGAGAAATGTAACTGGATCTCTCTGTCGCACTCGAGTCACTACTGGTTTGTTTACGTTTGCTGTCTCCACTTGTTGGACAAAGTGTAAGCCCTACGAAGGTCTCCGAAGAATTTCGCTGATAAAGGAGCAACAAGCTCGCAAAAAGCTTCGCCAGTTCTTGCATACGAAAGTGAAACTTTTCGGACACCTTTGGAACGCTTCGGCGTCTATGTACTTGGGTGTACACCTAGGCGTCTATTTGTGAGTACACTTTTGCGTTTACTTGTGTGTACACTTCGGCATCTACTTGTATATATACTCGTTTACTACCTTGTGCGTATACGCGTCTGCTACGGTAGCGCACTCTTAAGCGTCCGCTCTTTTGCACACCCAAGTGTCCACCGCTATCCCTATCACCTGAAATAGGAGCCCGGAACGAGCTTCGAGTATCCGACCCGCACGCTTCGGTTGAATTTTCATTTTCAGGACACTTAAGTGTGCGCTACTGTACTACCTGCTGCCAAACCAGCTACACCGCTACTGATGCGTCTAACAAAGCGTTGCGTCTCTACGCCGAACGACTACCGGCCGTCTAGACAGCCTTCCCTACGTAAGCACACCTACATACGACATCCAGCGTGTTTCTTTTTTCAAAACTGTGCCTAACACCGCCTTTAGAGATCAACGTCTAAGCTGCTTCTAGATATGCACTTTTTTTCTAGACTTTCTACACGGCGTTCGCGGGTCGGGGGAACGAGCGAGAATAATTCGAACATGGTGGGAACGGTTCTCTAGAATGCGAGCGACGAGAACACGGCGGAAATGACGAAGCGCGAACCGGAAGCAGAGAGAACTCCGACCGAAGGAAGTGCCTTCTGTCCACGATGCGTCGCAATCGGACAGCGACTAGGAAGAACAGGTGTCCACGTTTCAAATGATATGTACACTTGTATCACTGATGAAATGTTCTTTGCAGTACGTTTTACCGTCGAAAATAATGCAAATCAATGAATCACCGTTCACGAGGCATCATAGACACGATTGGCGTTTATTATGACAGAAATGCGTCATTGTTTCTATACATACTTCCGAGTAACAATTAGGAATAGGAAGTGTGTCTACGTCTCTGATGCAACGAAATATCGTTTGCTGTACGTTCTAGTGTTGCGTTCCATGAAAATCGATGAACGACCGTAGACGAAGCGTGATTGGGGCAATTTGTGTTCGTCATGATGCCCAGTCTATTGCCTCCGTGTACAAACCGTAAACGCATCATCGTCTTTCGTACACTTTCGAGCAGAAGAGACAAGAAAGTCTGTGTCTCGTAGGCATCGTGGACAGAATGGAACTCGCAGCGCGACGATCGCTCGTCCCGTTCCCGGCGAATCGCGAAAAACCGATAAACCCTGTAACGTGTAACGGTTAAATAGCGCGTGGAAGTCCGATCGGGTTTGTCGATCGTTTCCACGTTTTGCCGAGCGAAATCGTGCTGCCGATCTACGCAGAAGGCGGCCGAACACGCAGGAGGAACGCGAACGGATGGATAGATGGATGGATGAATGGATGAACACACGCGCGTGGACAAAGATCGAGTCAATAGAAGGGATAGGTAAAGAGAGAGAGAGAGAGAGAGAGAGAGAGAGAGAGAGAGAGAGAGAGAGAGA
>CM052200.1:6037173-6090989 GCA_028455805.1 Lasioglossum figueresi
AGAGAGAGAGAGAGAGAGAGAGAGAGAGAGAGAGAGAGAGAGAGAGAAAGAGAGAGAGAGAAAGAGCACGAAAGCCGAAACTACGAAAGTAGAGAGAATAAAGTCGTAACGCGAACCGGATCGCGTTGTACTTCCAAATTGCGTTTCCTGCGAATTTTCCGAGAGCATGCGCCCTCAGCCTCGACCCCGTATTCGTCCTTCTCCGTTGTTCCGCAGCTACAAAAAGGAAAAACTTTCATCGAATTCGCGAGCCGTTCGAGAGGTCGGCCATTCAGCCCCCGGAACAATCCTTCATCCCCTTTTTCCCAGAGAAGATCGATTCAGGAATTTTGCACGAAAAGACTCCTGCGAGCAGGCCTCGTTTCGATCGCGATCCCTATCAACGTTTGTTTAAACCTTTTGTGTTCTTTGCGACTCGCGAAAAAATATTGAAATCAAGTTTTTCCGACTTTTCTGGCCAAATACTCGATTGTGCGACGTGTGCCTGGACCATCTCTAGACATCGCGATCCGAAAAAGTGATTGGTCAAAGTACCCGGTGGTCTCAACGAAATTTTCATCCCTTTGGGATCGAGCAGCATGTTCGCGAGTACCGGGACCGTCGCAGCAGCCGTGGCTTTCGATCGAGAAGGTCGTAGGGTCGTAGGGTCGTAGGGTCGTAAGGTCGTGTTCCCTCGAACAAAGTGCACAGGATATTTTCTGGGTTAGTTGAGGAGGCAGCCGCCGCGCCGTTACGGCCGATAAATACGTGCGCGTGTACGGGGGCCGTCTGCTTAAGTTGTATGCAGCGAAATACAGGCGCGCCTAAGTGCACGGGGGGCTTGCCTAGATTAAATCCGGCTTTCTACGAAATCCCAGAAATCGCGGAGCGCGCACCGATCCGTGCGACGACGCGACGCGTCGTAGAGCGTCGTGGAACTCGAACGACGCCGACGACGACGACGACGGTCAGCAATACTTTACACCTGCCACACTGCAGACCTAATTAGACGCGACGGGCTTAATCTTGCGCGCGTAATGGGATCGCCGAACGAAACGGGTCGCCTGCGATCTCTCCTCTCTCGGACGTTCACGAGGACGAGGGACCAAGACTCGATCGATACTCCGGCGCAAGCACCGGGTCGTCGCCGTTTTCATTTTCCGAAGATCGTTTGGGTTCACCGTATTTCCTCAGCTTCGACTTCGTTATCGGATCGATGTCCTCTTAGTCGCCCTGGCGTCAAGTTACGACTACAGATTTATACAGAATGTAGCACGCAACCGCGGAACCACCGCGTTCTAATAAATAATGATTTTAGCGAAAAATCATTCAGATCATAGTTGCGCGGTACATTTTACCGCTTTGCGCGGTAGATTTTTCGAAAATTCCAAGATTATCTATAATTTGGTAAAACGGATGTCGCGTTGTTTCTCGTCCTTCGTACTCCGCGGACCAGAAAATTTCCTATTCCGCCAATCGCGATTGCACCAACTATGGTCGTAGGAATTTCGGTTTTCCCTATTCGAGGAGTACGTCGCGTTGCGCGTTGCGCGTCGTCGTCAAACTTAAAACTACGGACCGTATTCGATGGGTTTAACCGAGAAACGCTTCAGAGTTCTCCGAACGGGATCCAAACGGGATAGACGAATCGTTCCCTCGCTTCTTCCTTCCTTCTTCTTTTCTTTTCTACCCTCTTGGATTTAATAAACTCCGCGGTCGGCTACTCGGACTCGAACAATTCTTGCCTCGAGAGAGTCAATCTCTGGAACAGCTCTTCCGAGGAGGACTGCTCCCGCGGAGTACTCGCGCCGCGGTCCAATTTCGACGGATCGCTTTGAGGCACGTCGCCGCAACTATCTCCGAACCGAAACGGTTTCTTTTCAACCGATTTTCTCCGTCCCGATCTACTCCCTCGAGTGGCACCGGTCCAAGATGACTGTGAAGTCGGGCAGCGGGCGGTCTACATCCGTGGATCCATCGATCCTAAACGCCGTTCCGCGCCAAGCCGCGCCGCACCGTCACTTGATTGCACGGGTCAATCAAGTAAGCTTTCTTTCGTTTTGAACGGTTCACAGATATTCCTAGCGGGTATGGCGAGTCGATTCCTAGCGAGTCGATATCCTGTTGATATACAACGTCGTTTTCAAGTTTGATTCGGGGCAGCAGTGTCCAGAAATTTTCGTAAAGCGTGTCAATGCATTGGATGATTACAGAAGTTCGTGGCCAATTTTCGGTGACCCTAAGACCTTCTTTTGAAGAAGAACCACGCAGTCTTCGGGGAAAAGGAATCTTGTAAAAATATGACTACCCAGCGATCGCGAGGAAGAAATAAATGTTCGCTGCCGTTATCGGCGCGCTGGCAGGATTTATCGCAGCAAGGGCAACATAAACGTGGCCTAACGGGGCACAATTATGCGGCGCTTCGTCGATCCGTTACCGTGGAGATCGAGACGAGAGCAAACGGCTTGAACGTGACTCGATCACGCGTGTAATCATCGGCTCGGATCCTCTCCGCTCCGCCATACGCGAGATTCGCGAGATCTACGGGATCCACGAGTGGTTAAACGGAAGCGGGTTACGGTTGACGAGTGACAGAAGGGGTAGGAGAGGGCGCAGATCCCTCGGATAACGCGGAAAACGCACACGGAGACCAGAAATACCCGCGTACGGGTTGGAGCACGCCGGTCGGGTCTAGAGGCTTGAACAAAGGAGGGTCGTTAGAAACAAGTGGCGCCGATTAAAAACGCCGACGCCACTCGCTCGGATGCATCGACAAACACGCGACGACCGACGCGACGCGACGTCGACGTCGACGTCGATGTCGACGTAGACGTAGACGACGGGACGTGTTGTTCCTCGAGCGACGTTCTTTCTCTTCTCTCTTTCCCTGGTTTCCTATCGTTTCGCTTTCGGCGAATCGACGAACGATCGACGATCGTTCAGTCCCCCAATACAAAATATCGCTCGCAGCTCGGAACTTGGCACAGCCGCCTGTGGAATTGTGGATTCGTCCCAAACAGAGACGCTGATATCGGTACGGATATCAATAAATATTTATAATACCGCTCAAATATCGACGAGCTCGCTCGTATTTCGTTCGTGGCCAACGGGATACGCGTGTCTTCATCGGATATGAAAAATACCGCTTTCATTGTCGCATCGAACACCGAGCGGTAAAGACAGCGAACACCCCGAACCATGAAATTCAGAAAATTATGAAGCTGTATTACGATTTTTTTCGGCCCAAATTATCTTTAAGGGGCTGAAATCGCAAGTTTCGAAACAAGTTTTCAGACAAAAGTTGTTCTTCTGTAACGAGAACGATCATCTAGTAAAATATTTATCAATTATATCTATGTACGAGTGTATGATAATTAGAAAATAAATCGGATACATAATTTGGACAGAATCATTTTCATTCATAATTTTTCGAATTTCCTTGAGATCATTTGTTGGAAGTTTGCGGCGGAAATTAGGAGAATTTCGGACACAGGAGGACTTTCCACGTTTCGGCATCTCTGTGTCATCTTCGGATCTTCGAATGGCACCGCGAAAAAGCTCGTACGGTGAGGAGATCGTTGATCGAGAAGGAAACCGAAGCGGAGGGCGTAGTTGGCGGTTCCGGTCCGTCGGCGGAATCCCGAGAAAAATTCGTCATTTCCGCAGCTGCGGCGGTAACGTCCTGCGACCTACATCAACGAGAGCGCGAGGATACATTATTACTATCATCGGAAAGCAAAGCTCCGATGGTGCGACGGCCGCAGGGTGTTTCAGGGTCGGTTGCCATGGCAATGCGCTGGGACAGCCACGGGGTGCAGCCTGGAATATCCACCCTCTTGCCTCTTTTCCGCGATTCTCCCGGTTACCCCTACCTCGGCGTCACTCTCTCTCCATCTCTCTATATCTCTCTCTTGCTCTCTGCGTGGCTCTCCCTCTTCAGCCTACACTCGCTCTCACCCTTTCAACCTTTCCCTCCCCAACCTCTTTCTCGCTCCCATCGCTTCTCCCTCGTTCTCTGTCGTCCTCTCTGGCTATCTCTCTCTCCCTCTCTCTCTCTCTCTCCCTCTCTCTCTCTCTCTCACTCTTCCTCTCCTGGCCGATCCTACGTCTCTCTCGTTCGAATCCTACCTTGCTCCTGCTCCTTCCTTGACGCGTCTCTGTCGGGTTTGCGAGCCAACCGACTCTGATTCTGACTCCGGTTTCTCCGACCCGTTTCTCTCCCACTTCCTCCCTTCCTCTCTTCCTCTCTCTTTCTCTTGTCCAACCTCGCTCCTTTCTCTCTCGAAAGAGTTCTCCTCTCCGGCGCCTCTCCGTTACCTCCGACTAATCGCGCCATTCGGCCGCGTTTTATTTATTCGTCGCGACGAAGGATTCCGTTCGCTCGCTCTCGCGCGTATTGTCACGCTGCCGCGCGCCGTAACGATCGATCATGGGCCAACAGCATGAATTCCGGATGAGAAAAAACGAGTCCGGCGTCCGTACGATGCGCGATTATCGAGAGAAAGATTGTTCGATCGCTACGGAGATCACAGACCCCGGGAATTCCACTCGATTTCAGGTGAAACCGGACGCGTTTCCGGTACCGGGACCGGTTTTTCTGTCGGAAGCCCTCCTACGCGAGGTCTCGTCGCCGCTTATCGGACGTGTCCGGTGACTCTTCTGGGGCAATCTCGAGTTTCGAACGCGTTTAAACGTGTCACGCTGAATCACGGGACACCGACCGATTATCGACGCGGAGCTTTCTGACGGGTAATAGGGTCGAGGTCGCGGTGCAAGTCTCTGCACTCCAAGGATACGACTTTCCCGTTGAGATTCGTGATTATTATTTGTGAACCGTCTAGATCGCGATCGATTACGTGGAAGTGTAACGAGATCGAAAGTTCGGTTCGGAACATACTGCGAGAGGTTCGTTTCGAAAGCTGGCGGTGGACTGCGGATCTTGATGCAACATCAAAATTGTCTACATTAATTGCTAGACAGTGGACGTATTCTGGCTCAGTCTCTGATTACGTCAGGAACTGACAGATACAATTCTATAGATATTCTTTTAACCGTTCCACTATTTAACCTATCGATTTCCGACATAAATGCATCGAATCCGCAGTCTAGCGATTACGATTGTTCGAAACCGTGAACGGATGGCCAGACCGAGTTCGGTCTTCCCGTGCGTCGCGTCGTAGCAAACCGCCGCCGAAATCCTAGGGGGTTGTTGGCGTTATGTCAACGAGGACTATCGAGAAATTGCAGGGAGTCTGCCGCGGTCGCGCAAATATTCGCCGGATAGAGAAACTGCGAAGCCGAATCCCGTTCTCCTCTAGCTATTCCATCGGCTGGAGACCGTTTTCCAGGAAGAAGCGAACCAACTTCTCGGCCGAACTCGATACCTCGTCGTGTCCTCGTTTTGTCCTCGTTTTGTCCTCGTTTTTCGGCCGCGGTCTCGTCAACGCGCTTAGGATGTTGGCTTGGAACGAAGGAATGCGAGAAGACCCGGAGAGCCGTTCCAAGTTCACGGCTCGAGAGGTTCCAAGTTTCCGGAAGCCCCCGGGGAAATAAATCGATTCGCTATCCGAATAGCCATTATGCGGACGTGGCTCGGAGGCAGAGCGAGGAGAGGACGAGAAGCCGGTGGATTGGGACGTTCGAGACGAAAATCGGGAGAAAGACAAGGGAGAGGGTTGCCAGCCCGCGGTGGAAGAGAAAGAAAGAGACGAAGATAGAGGGAGAGAAAGAGGAAGAAAGTCGATGGGCGGCTTTATCCTGGGCAACTGGGCTAACGGTTCGGAGTTTCGAAACTCGCATCGACCGGAGTTTTCTTTCAATAACCGAGTTATTATTCATCCGGCCATTCACTGCCCTCCCCCGCGAACAGGTTCTCTACCTCGGATCTCCGGGCCTCGGTTCGCGACTTTGCTACGGAGGATCGAAACTTTTCCTTTGTAGACCAACGATAGGCGCGCAGGCAGCCTCTCGTGGCCCAGCGCGGAGCGGCGTAGTCCGTCCGCGAGAACTATCCGGAGGTTTTTACTCCGGAGCGATTCCCGATCGGCCGTAAAATATTGCGCGGATCTTGTAAAAATACGCTTACGTTGCCGATCCCGTATTACTTCCACCTACTTCCGATCAACAATTCGTTTCACCTCGTGAAACCGCTGGCTCGTCAACTCGGTTCCTCCGTTCCCGATTCGTCCGAGGATTTTTTATAATCTGTTGGATTTTCGCGTTGTATTTTCACGTTTGGAAAAGAGCGAACGAGAGAAGGAAGGAGACGAAAGATATAGACGAACGGCCGTCGGGTCGTCGTCGTCTGTTGTGCTCCCCGGGGCGTAGGTAGTTTCGATAAAAAGCAGCATTGTTTAGCTCGTTGAATGGCCTAGGAAGCTCGACCCCTCCGACTTTCAGTGTCGTAGACGGCTCTTTAACGTCGCGACGCGGCGCGTCGCGTCGACCCACGTCGGCGCGATTAAAGATATCAGCCTCTGAAAGAGTCTCGCTTCTTTCGCGGTGGCTTTCTCTTTCTTCGCGAAATCGTGCCGACCGCTGCGCCACGCCGAAAGGAAAACGTCTTGCGGGATCCGGGGAAGAAAAGACTAAGGGGAAAATTCTGCTCTTGCCGCAAGGCCGACGATCGCGCGCTCTTTCCTCCCTCGTTCCTCCCTATCCTACCCTACCCATAATTAAACGCGGCGCTTCTTCCGAAACCATTCTATAAAAACGAGTAGGTGAAATAAAAAACAGGGGAAACAATAGAAAAGAAAAAGAAGAAAAGATAGTCTTGCGGAGAAACAACGCGTGGGTTTAGCCCATCGAAAACGTTATAGCGACATTCCGAGATCCAAGGCCTCCGGGATTTCGGGCAATTCTGTGACAAACGCGCAAGATCCGCAATCTATCGATGACCTGACTCTACCCTGCGATTCCATTGAGTATCTCGAATCGGTCCCTAAGGAGCGAATATGTAGAGGATATGCGCTTACCTTGTTCGGGTATCCGTCGTATCGGAGCAGTTTCTTGCAGCATTTCCCGCGGTTCTCGTAGTAGAACATCTGGACCATTTCTGCGTGGTCCGTCGCGGCGCTGACGGTGAACGGAGCTGCACCGTCGTTGCCCAAACACCTCGATGTCGAGGCCGATTGTTGCTGGACCGGTGATTCCGGGCGGCCGAGTGGCACGCACGGACACCACCCCGAGACCATCACAACGATCGACACGGATCCAGGAAGATCCACGTCCGTGCACCCTGTTCGGGCGCCTACCACGATCGCTTCTTCCTCGCCGGAACAGGCCTTCTCATCGTTCGCTCTTCTCAAGCGTCGAGTTCGTGTCTTTCTTATCGTTCTTATCGCGCCACGCTTTCCCAAGTCTCCTCTATTCCGCGTCTTCTTGCTCGTAGAAGCTCGCGAAATTTCGCACTGGTTTCCTTCGGCAGATACTTTGGCACTGAATTGCTCGACGGCCGCGCGATCGGCTCCCGATGGCTCCGACGGCGGTACGTCGTTCTTGTCGTTGTCGTTGTCGTTCTCGTTCTCGTTCTCCTTCTCGTTCTCCTTCTCGTTTTCGTTCTCGTTCTCGTTCTCGTTCTCGTTCTCGTTCTCGTTCTCGTTCTCGTCGCCGACGCCGTCGTCGACGCCGCCCCTGCAACGTCTCTCCGTAATTATCGACGAGGAATTGCGTCGACGAGATCTAGAAAAAGTCAACGGTGCGAGGCGTGTTAGGATCATTCGCAAATCTTGATTACGTTCGAAGCGACCGGTTCGATTAAGCAGTGTCATCTGCCCAATCGATCAACACCTGTCCACTCAACGATCATTATTATCTAGTTGTTGAAATACTCTATTCCAAGTTTAATTTTTTATCACCTATTAAGCGTTACATCGATTTAATCTATTTTAGGAACGAATGCATTTCGATCCCCTTATCTTGAGTTCTTTACTAACAACACCGTACATGGATTACGATGAAGGTTTGCCTCGATCAAGTACCTGACGATGTTTCTTGCAAGTTCATTTTATACAAAGATCCGCAGTCCAACGATTACCTTGACTTAACTTCAAGCTAAACTTCGGTCAATTTACTTCGCTGCTAAAAAGCTTAAACACCGAGATTCGCTCCGAGTAACTTTCAATATCTGAAGCATCTTAAGCGGCAGTAGACAACGAGTTATTTGCAGCGATAGTATTTACCGACTTTACGAGTACTATATCACCGACGACACCCCGCGAATCTTTTATTCCTCGATGTTTTCGCGGAGCCTGGACCATTTCCGGCATCGAGAGTGCAATGAAATTCAACGATACGAGAAGAATGAAGGAAGAAACGACACCGGGAAAGAACTGCACAGCGAACGGTTTGGTCCGCGAGATAACGAGATCGCGGGGAACGAGAGGAACGGGGGAACGGGGATCTTCGATTTACGTAACGGCCGATATCGCGAGTGCAATGTTAACCCTTTGCACTCGGAGCCATTTTAACTTCGATCCACGGCATTTCTTCTGTCCTAAAATATTTCCACTGTGCATGATTCGTGTCTTTTCGTGCGTATCAAGTTTATTACTATTGCTCGTAGTTGCAACACTATCAATTTCGTAGATACAAACATAGAGATGTGAAAATTGTTTTAACCGTTCGTCTGAAAACTTATTTTGATCGATGAAATGAACATTGGAAATAGAGACCAAATCCAGAAATTTCGCTTCGGGCATAAACGACCCAGGTTGCAGTTGGAGGGTTGTACATGTGTATAATAGCGTGGCAGTTTTTAGTTGCGCCTTGGAATGCCAATGATTAATCGAACCGCGCGAGCGAGACGGAAAAGACGACTTCGCATTTCGCGAATTGAAAATCGATTTCCATATTCGATCGATGGAGTTCCATCGGCGCGAGCGAACGCGAGCTTTCGAAACAAAAAGCGGCGCGACGGTGTTATTCGACGACAACTTGAACGGTTAGTCGCGGAAAACTGCCGAGGGGACTTTTCAAGGCTTTTGAAAACCGTCTCCCGTCGTCGTCGTCGTCGTCGTCGACGGGGAACGATCTCGTTCGACGATGCGTCGAAGGGACGTACGGGGAACAGGATGGATGTGGCTAATGGAAACCGCAGGTTCGACGAACTCTTGGAAAATCAGACGGATGTCCGCGTTTCTAATCGACCTGTATGCACCGGACTCTGCCAGAAACGGCAAACTGCTATCGAGCGGTGCGGTTTTATTCGACGATGGACCGGAGCATCCTGCATCCGATGCAACGCGGGTTCGGTTAGATGAGACCTGTAGGCACGGCCTACCCCTTAAAACGGATATTCTGGTTTCTCTTTGAATATACAATGAACCACGGTAACCACAGTTCGAACACTCTTAAAAGAACGATAACATTTTTAATATCAGAGCATACGACTTGGATTTTTTTGAGAAGCTAGAAATATTAATTTGTTACAGACACACACACACATGACGTGAAAAAGAAATTTTGAAAAAATTGCAAGTGGTCGCAATTACAAAGAACATTTTAATCAGAAAAATGCCATAAACAAGTTGGTGACAATCCCATAAAGAGATAATGAAAAATAAAGAAGTTTTGTAATTGGATTAGTAGAGGATCACACCGATATACCCAACACCAAATGCAATACAAATTAGTAGCTAAATCAAAGAGAAAAAAATTATACCGTGAGACGTGTAGAATTTTGTAAAAATTCCTAAAAATTGTGAAATTTTGCAGCGTTTACATGAGACTGCCCCTTTAAATTTTGCCGGTGCGGCGCGGCGCGCCGGCTCGGATTACCGTAAATGCGCGCCAACCACCCGCAATGTCCGTCATTCGACATTCTTGACCCCATCCTCTACACTCTACAGTTTCCAATCTCCAGCCTGCAGAACAACGAAATCGAGATCTCGTGGGACCGGGTGTACTATCGAGATGCTTAATCGCATCGATCTATCTTTCGTTTTACGTTCGTAAAGCCTGCGATGGAAGACGAACGAATTATTTTTTCGAACAGTGAATCTACTTTGAAAATATCCTACCAAAGAGATTTCGTCTTAACACTTACTAGAGACTTAACACGTTCGCAATCATAATTTGTTCCGATAGCAGTCTCCATAATCATAACTTTTTACATATTAGATGCAGCATGGAGCGTATATGTATCATCTTGTAAAATATGGAAAGAAATATTATCTGAAAAATGTCATACCTTCTGGAGTACTGTGCATCGTAACTAGACAGCGGCTTTCATGCATTTGTAATATGAATGAATAAGCGAAATAGAAAATTGTAGAGACATTGTACGAATTTAGAAATACCGCGTTATGTCGGATCTATCAAAATGATTAAGAAAGCTCGTCTGTAACTTTGATATTTCTTCGAATCGTGTCAAGTTCCTTATAAACGCGTATCATGGAAATGGGCTATAAAATTGTGCCACTCTAAAACCGTGAGCGATCCATCAACCGCGATTCTCCATACGCAAATCAACTATTCATTTCCCCGAAGAGAAACAGAGACAGCGAAAGTTTCATTCTCGCGAAATAAATGACGGTTTTCGCAAGTTTCTTCGCAAACCGTCCCAAGATCGCTGCTCTTGCACTCCTGTTACGAAACATCGAACGAGCACAGGGCTCCGTAAATTCGTTCCCGAACTCGATAACTGAACCGTCGAAGCCAAGTTCCACAAACTCGAGTCCCAAAGTGCCGGGAACTCGCAAAAACTCTCCGCACAGGGATGCACCCAAGGAAATAGCTTCCGCGTTGGTCAACACTTCGGGGACACGGACCCGTTCGGAATTGTTTCGATCGATCAATCACGATTTCGAAACGGCATCCAGACATTGCGAGACGTTGCAAGACGTATTTACGTGGCAAGTATGCGAGACAGCGTAAACTATGCTATGCTACTCTTTTCTAGTCGATAAGTTCAACATGTTCCTGATTTATCTTAAAATACGTTATAAAATGAATAATTTGCCTAAAGATCCGCAGTCTAATCGTGGTACTTTAAGCTAACGGCAGTGTTCCTTCACGGACACCTCTGATCTATCGAGAAACCAGCACAGCACAGTCATCAATTTAACCTTAAAGCTACGGGCCAACTTCGCGAAGCTGCCTCGCGGAGTTGTCTCGCAATGTCAAACCGTCCTTATCTCGCGACCCGAGCTGTCAACGGGTCCCAGGCTGTTAGAGCAGCGCGCGAGAAACTTTCTCGATCGATCGAAGCGCGAGGTCTGGAAATCGATGTGTCCGTGGATCGGCGAGAACCCGATGACGTCACTGTTCGCGAAAACGTTGAATCGCGGCGAGGATTGGCGCGCGCGATCTAGCGGACCTTGTACTCGCGTGGCATACGGTGGCACCATTTTTCTTTACGCTCTCGTACGATCTGTGTATCTCGCGACGAATTAAGGTCACTCGGACTTCCCTCTCGGCGTCAACGATGCATCGAAGAGACGGGTTAATCGCACGGACTGAGAATCACGACTGGAGCCATGCAGCCCAAGGGCGACACTGCGCCTCTGCACAGAACATTGTCCCTGTTAATTAAACCGATTACGGAGCAGCATCTGCCGTCACGATTCGCTACAGGAGAGAGAGAGAGAGAGAGAGAGAGAGAGAACGAGATAATTTGCACACGATCACTCTACGCACCTCCTCCTTTCTGTCCGAGGCGGAAGGATCTATCCTGTCTGTTTTCACTCGCTGACAGTGAGAAGAAAGGACGTACCTTGATCGGTTCCCGACGAGCGCGCAGCTTCTAAATCCGTGAGCGGAAGCTGTCGTCTGATCCTTTGAATGACGAGCTGCCAGTTAAACGAAATCGGTACGGGATGATAACCAGTCGGGATCAGCGAGAACGAACTCGAAATTCGGAAGATCACGCGAAAACTCGATGCGAACGCGACAGAACAGCAAAGTGGAGAGAAGAGAAGAGAAGAGAAGAGAAGAGAAGAGAAGAGAAGAGAAGAGTAGGTGAAAAGCTGGAAGAGAAGCAGAGAGAGGATGATAAGAGAAGAGCAAAGAGTAAAGAAGCGAGAAAGGCAAGGCACGCGCGATCGCGCGATTCCAAGCGAAAAAATGTCGCGCTCGAGACGGCGAGCGAACGCGGACTGAGGGGCACGGACTCGTCGGCTCGTCGACTCGTCGCGCTCGACGTCGCGTCGACGTCGAACGACGCTACCCTCGTTTCGACGGCGCAGGACAGACTGAGAGCTCGACGTCGACCCGTCGACCGCCGAACCTGGTGCCCCCGACCCCCGATCCAACACCCCCGAGCCCCCAACTCTCAGCCCCCAGCTTGGAGCTTCGAGCTCCGAGCGCTCAACCCCCCCGCCCACTATCCGAGCTTTCCCTTCCCATTACTTCTTCTTTCTCGTTCTCGTTCTCTCTCTCTCTCTATCTCTCTCTCTCTCTCTCTCTCTCTCTCTCTATCTTTCTCTCTCTACCTCTCTTCGCTACGCCGCTCCAGCGAGTAGCACGCGCGCATTCCTTCCGCTCTGCGCTCTGGCATTCTATCGCGCCGACACGACACGTTCCTCCGTCTCGTGCTCCGTTCGAGAGACCCTCTTGAATTAGCAGCGACCGCTCGATTTCTCTCGATTCGAGTTCGCCCGCGCTCACGCTTCTTTCTACTGCTCCCGCGGCCCCCTACTTCTACTCCACCCCGTCTCCTATTCCTCTCCGCCACGCAGCGCGGTCTTCTCGAGCGAGACGCGGATCGGTTTGAGATGCACCTCCGGATAAGCTAAAGCAGGAAATAAGGAATTTGTAAACGCGGTAATTTGCTACCAAAGATGCTGCACACCGGGCAACGAGTCGGCAAACGTAATACACCCGGTGGCTTACTCGAGTGCGATAGAGTTACGTTTCTCGGACAGCCAACAAAGGAGATTGCTGCTTTGTTTATCTGCCTTGATTCGTCTCGTTGAATCGAGTACAGGAGGAATTTGCTTCAACGAACCCAACACCGTCCGGTACAACAATCACAACAAAACAGTATACGATACAGCTCTAGCTACGCTTTAATCGCAAGAATCGATTCGAGTATAGCAGGAAACAATATAGTTTTCACAATATCGTGAAAACATTCCAGAGAGTAGTTGACGAAAAATTGCAGGTGTAATTCTCATCGCTCTCGCCGATAGCTACATAAGAGAAAGCAAATACCGACAATATACAAGTGGAAATAAAAATGATATTGTCCCGGTGGAATCGCATATTAAGCCAGTGTGCGACGCTCTCGAACGCGGGGACACGGAAGAACGCTTTTGCGAGACGGTAAACCGCAAAACACGAGAGGATGGTTCCGTTCGCGGTCGCAGGAGCGCACGCGCCCCGCAAGATACTAAATCTTTCCACGCTTCGCGAACTACGGGAGTCTAGTCGAAAGTGTGCCACGCGAATTTGCCGTTCCCGAAAATTCAGCTTTCTTCGGTCTTTCTTAACTTGTTCCTTCGACCTGCATCGCTTCGCAAGATAATCAAATACTTGGACACGAGATCCATTACGCTGGGTCTATTTCAATGGATCGAGCAATGTCGGCGATTCTCTTCGAATAGAAAGCCGAAGGTTGCTCGCGGCGGCTTTCCGTGTTCCCGATCCGCCAAATTTTTCTTGCGAGCGACATGAAAATACGCGGCGCAATACGCGACGAGACGGGACGGGACGCAAAATTTCGAACCGGAGACAGGGGAACGAGTGGCCCTCCTCGCCTCGATTCCTTCCGTTCTCCGTTTCTCTTGTTCCCGGCTCCCTCTTGCCACGTTCGCTTTCACAGAGAAAGGATTCCGCCTCCGTAGCCGGCAATGAGAAGTCTTTTGTTCGATATCTATCCGTCGCTCGTTCGTTCCTTCTCCAGGCCCGTCTGTGCTCCCGCGACGATGGAATCCATTGTCGCCGTTCCACCTTTATTCGTTTTCAGTAAAAACCAATTGCCGTGCTCGCGAATATCCTTAGATCGAAACTGAAATTCGACCGCGTTCGTGTTCTCTCGCTTCGACACGAAACACACGCGGTGATCCGAAATCGTAAAAATGTCAACTTCGTTCGAAATCGATGAAACGTAAGGAATACGTTCCTCGATGTACAGACTACATTTTCTTGTGCAGTTATAGTAACATTTTATTATTAGACCGCAGATTTGAAAATGACTCGAAGAAATACCGATAGCCTGCAATTCTTTAATCTATCTACCGTTTGAAATTCCTACCACTCATTTTTCTCATGAGAAACTGTGCAGGAGCTTCGTCAAATTCAGAAAAAGTGTATCGGAGTTGTTCGACAGAGTTTCGGGCTATTTCGAGTACGTAGAAAACGACGAGAGAGCTCGTCTAGAGGGTCTCGTACCGCCCCGTCTCGTTCCGTCCCGTCTCGTTGGATCACTATCTTTAGATTGTCGAGGATGGAGACACGCGTGTCGCGCGACGTCGTTTACATGGAAATTTGCCCGGCCGACGCGAACCCGAGTCGAGCTTTTAATTACCTGGCTACAGCCGTGCTCCGCTACAGCCGACTTTTTCGCAAACTCGTACCGCTCGTTCCATTCGATGCCAAAGCCGCTTCAAAACACGAAAACGCTCGTCCGCGACAACTTCTCGCAGCCTTGCCGATTTCAAATTCAACGTAAATACGAAATCGAATCGAATCGAATCTCGGAGACGCCGAGTCCGGACACGTTAGCGCAACGGGAAGCTCTTTCGAACGAGCTCCATCGAGTTTCGAACTATTAGCATGGCTAACGAAGCGCGAAGATGCTGCCGAGCGATAGAATCGATGGAGCCACGCTCCGCGTTGAAGGTCGATCGAGTTTCACGATATAATAGACCGATATTCGCCGATGACGAACGAGCAACGGTCCCATTGTACGCGTTGGTCCTCTGGCAGTGTCTTCGAATAGAAATCCGTGGCTTCCTCGCTGGAAATAGGATCGGCTTCTGTTTCTATAGCCCGCATTCGCGATCGCGCACGTATCGATTGACTCCCTCGGAACTAGCGAAATTGTTTCGTTCGTTAAATCGTCATTGCAAATCTACCTGTTGCCGCACGCAGGCATTTAGCCAATCGGTTCACCGCAACGGGCGCGAGATCGTTTTGGCTCGCGACGAGTTACGATTTCCCAGTAAAATCAGCGATTTTCGCGGTTAACCGTCCGGCAACGAACAGTCCTCGTTCCCATCGAAAGAAGAACACCGAGTAGGTTCGTGTTTCTCCAGCGTCGCTTAAATCAACCCATATTCGCTATATTCGTGCGTCTGTGTGTATTTACGAGTATATAATCAGCCAAAAACGCGTCGTCTAAACAGAACCATTTGCATTCGATGATTAAACGAGCGGACTGACTGAGAGAGCGTAAGCGCGCCACGTCAAACGAAATCTGCAACCCTAAGCGAAAGTTCGTTCATCAGCAATCTCGATCGATGCAACTTTAAATCCCTCGCCTCGTAGCACGGTCTTGCAGAGGTTTGAATAGACGGCGTGAGTCAGAACCCTTTGACCCTTTGGCGCGCGCGAAATACGAGCGGCATTGTGCAAACTGACTTCCCCTCGGCTGTCTGGCTGTCGCCGCGAGAATCCAGGGATTCCATGCTGTCCGGAAGGTCGCGAATAGTCGCTCAATTTTTATTTCTTTTTTTTTATTCGCGAACCCGCCGGTGCGATGCGGTGCGGTGCGGTGCGGTTCGGTGCTGTGCGATTAGGTGGTCCCGCGCATTCTCGATGAAAATTGCGAAAGCTTAACGCTATGATTGCCATTAGAGAATACTATTAAAAGGACGATTACTTTTTCGACATTGGAAAAAAATTTTGAAAAAATTTCAATTGCTCAGAATTTCAGAGAAAATATTATACTAAAAGTTGTCAACTCGCAAGAAGTCTCGTGAAAGGAATGCCAAAAGGAGCCCAGAAGTTTTCTCTTGCATTATAATCTGAAACGCGAAATTCTTAGATCACGTCACTGGAGATGACGGATCGTGATTGAAATTGCTGTTGCTGTTGAAGGATCCATTAAAGAATCTTTGTCCATTAAAGAGTCGTGGATCGTGGACTTTGAAAAATTATGAAATAATCGCCGGTAGGTAATTCTCATTTCATCGAATAAATTACTTCGATTGTATGAAATTTTTTAGTCCGCTGGTTTGGCACTGAACGTGTTACGGGTTAATATTCAGCTAATGGAGTTTGGATCGTCGGACCAACCGGTTTCCGGCGACCAGGAGCGGTTTTCGTCCTCTTTGAGCAATTTCGCGACTCGTCGGGCGTTTTCGCGACCCGAGACCGGCCCGAACGCAAAACTTGAGTTTCATCAGCTACGATAAACCCGGGGAATGTCGCTCGGAGAGGAAGGAAGCGCACGAGATACGTTGCCTGGCGTCCACGCGTAACTCGTCCCATTGGCGACCGAATAAACCTGATAATACTGGTCGAGAAAAACGATTGCGAATATAAACTTACCGAGAGAGAGAGGGAGAGAAAGAGAAGGACGGAGAGAGTGAGAGGGAGTCTTGAGGGGCCGATGTTACTCCGGCGCGGCGTTGGTAGAGAACGGTATTGGCACCGTTCCAGATTTCCCTAAAATCCCCGCGGGAACGCTATTTGTCGAAGTTCTGGCCTGGACCGCGGGGTCGATACCGGGCTGTTCGTCGAGGACATAAGCGGATTTTTTTACACGCGGGATAATTGAAACGCGCTCATTGTTCCTTGGCCTTTCGAGACCGCTTTATCTCCGGCACCTTTCATCGGAACCGAGCTCTCTCTCTCTCTCTCCCTCTCTCCCTCTCTCTCTCTCTCTCTCTCTTTCCCTTCCTTCCACTCCATCCCTCAGCCTTTTTGTAAACAGTCTGGCGGCGTAGGCTTGGCGCGAAAAAACCGGCCGCCGTTAATGGATAAACGGACGGTATAATGGTGTCTGCAATTTCAAAGCATTGTTTCAATTTCTAGCAGAGGGAGCGCGTACATCGCGCTCCAGCGATAGCAATTTGGCTGCTCGATAGACCGGACGTAACCTGCGCCCCGTGCCCATGCCGATTAATAAAATACGCTCTCCGAGGCTGTCCTCGTTCGCTGCTGCTAATCTCTCTCTCTCCCTCTCTCTCTTTCTCCCTCTCTCTCTTTCTCTTCCTGATTCTCTAGTAGCGATAGGATCTCTCGTGGAAAACTCGTACAACGTTGTTTGGGTACTGGTTCCTGTTTCTGGAAAGTGTGATGTATTTGATAATTATAAGAATAAGCTCTTTGTAACGATCTTGCAGCTTGTACAAATGTCCACCGATCCAGAGTGTAGGTATACACCCTGTACGGATGTCTAGTGTATTCGCGCGAAGTAGAATCAGCGGATCAGGATCAGACGCGCCAGCCTATTCGAATCCAAATAGCGCTCGTATTGTATGTAGTATGTACTCGATGAATCTGCAAACCTGATTTCCTCAACACCAGACGCTCGCACAAAAACATTGTATTCTACATTTCCGACGTATTTTTACAGGCGAAACACCCAGTATAGAAGCTTTTTCTTCCGGCAAACAGAGCACAGCTCCTATTTCTCGCAGTGAAGCTCAGCTGTGTTGCTAGTAATCGAGTTTCACCGGTTCGATCGGTCACCGGGTCTTCCGGTTTCGAATTATCCGGTCGAGAGACGAGCACGAACCGCAAAAAGGTCTTCCTTGTTGCATCGATCGATCGAATGCCACGGGAGAAAGGATACGCGTGGTTTTCTCCTCTATTCAGCCTCAACATCGATTCTACGTTTTTGTGCCCCGTTTCTCGGACTTTTGAGAACCAAGGAACGTTCGACGGTTCAATTTCGAAGTCGCGGTGGTCGAGCCACGCTTCGAATCGGCACGAATCCTTTCGGACAGCGTCCCGATATCGTCGCGCGTCCATACGACGGTCTCCGGATAACGAAAGTTCGGGAAGTCACCTACAATCGGTCGACCACGCTCCGAAATTCCCGCAGCGAAGCTCCGTAAGCTCCCTTTATTCCCTGGCCCGTGTCTCCGTCGAACCGTTCCATTCCACGCGCGATTTATTGATCCACGCACAATTCTACCTCGACGACCGACTCAAACTCGGCTCGAACAGTGGCGCTCAGCTAAATACTGTTTTCCTTCCCCCATCATAGTTCGCCAGTCTCGTTTCATCTATCCCGTTTCATCGGTCCCATCGACCGCTCGAGTCCTGTCCTCGTCAACGTCAACGTCAACGTCAACGTCAACGTCAACTATCATTTTTTCTGCCGTCGCAAGGGAAAGGGTTAATTTTCGTCTACGACAACGATGCCCTCTTCGACGCCCTCTTCGATGCCCTCCCCTTCGCGCAACCTTCCTCCAGCGACCCTTCCACTTGTGCAGAGCCACTTCTGAAATTTGTCTTTCGGGACTGTCGACAGCTTACAGCTTACTTGTTAGTACTCGCGTTAGCGAAGCGGTAATACGTAATACCTACTAGAGGTTCCTTTATTCATTTCTCTGTGTTCGTCGACGCTAAGGGCAACGAGGATAATTACGAAACGATCTCTAGGCGAAATAACTATTTTCTCACTAGAAATATCTTCCCTCTTTCGATAGTTTCGATAAATAAAATTCTGAAATTCTTTGTATCGTTTTAGTGTTCCAAGTTCTACCTGCTCGCTCTGGTCATGAATACATAAAACGGCCCGACAAGTGCTAACAAGTTAATACGAAAAATCACGAATACGTTACACACGTTCAGACCACAACTACTCGCTAATTTTCTCGGCAAATAAAGTTACCGTACTAAAACGGAAATCATGTACGACTCTGCTGAACGTTAAACGCCAGTTGATCCGGTAAACGTTGTTCTCGCGCGCGCGCGCGCGTGCGTTCCTGTTATAAAACAATATTCTAAAACAATCCCCTGCCGGAAGTGGTCGGAATGTTATAGCCTCGGGAAAATGGAATTGAGAAGCAAATTCGTATCCGGCGATATAAGTACGGCAAAGAAGCTCGATCTCTCGGTCCGGAGAAAACCATGAAAACCGCGGCAGAAGAGATCGGTGGAAAATTCGAGGATTTTATGAGGCAGACCACGTTCCATAATTGCAGCCAGCCGTGCCCATTACGAATTTAAATATTGATTCTCGCCGCTGGCGGCCGTAATGGAATCTGAAAAGCCTGGAAACTAGGCTTTGGAATATCGGCTGGCCCGGGCGGCGCCCAACTTGGACCTTGCTCGCGGCTGTTCCCGCGAGAAACCCTCCGTCCATCGCCTCTTTCGTTGCATTTCGAATGTTGGATCAAAGTTAACGGCGGCAGAACGAAGGAGGGCTACTCTGCACTTGCAAACTTTCCGAGCATGTTCTCGAGATGATTCCACCGTCGGCCTCGAGAACGAATTCAACGACATTTAATGTCGACGAGACGCTTTAAAATGTGCTGGGTACGAAGCAATTTTCGGTTTGAAGCATCGAATCAATTGTCAGACGAATGGTTCGTCGGTCGGATTTCTTCGAAAGAAACGCGGTCCGAGAAGATCACGAGCCGGAGCATGAGCCGACAGACCATAAATACATTAGTCTCGCTAATTGACGAATCGTTAATCTCGCCCCGCGTTACATCCGGAATGGTAACGGATGTGAACAATAACGACTCGGAGGGCCGCAAAATCGGTCCGGACACACTCCATTCTCCCACGCTCGGAAATCGCATCAACCTACACGCGGAACGAGTTTCTGCCAAAGCCTGGATACGTTGGGATATACGATGTATCGGTCGGTTCTGTAAACGGCAATGTTTCTTCGGTTTCCGGACCCGATGTGGCGTTACTTTTATTTATTTATCCGCTTCCGCCTCGCAAAGAGAGAAAGGGAATTTTTCTTTCTCCCATTTCTCCCATTTCTCCCGGTTCTCCCGTTTCTCCCATTCCTCCTTACCGTCTGGACTTTCAATAGTTCTTCTAATTTTTTCTTTTGCCGAGCTGTTTGTATAGTTACGTATGCACCGCGATTAAAGGCAGGCCTTTAGAAATCTGCGAATCGCGGCAAAACCATAGCTAATTTTCGCTTCCACCGCGTTTCCAGTAGTAGACTCGACGCTGCATCGGACGAACCGTTCCCGGGCGCGTTAACGGTTCCTATTAATCCTGTTCTGTTCTGTTCCTTTCCTCCTCTCGTTCCGCATGTTTCTCGACTCTTTTTTTCACCGGCAAAGTCAGCCGAATGGAATCGAGACGGTCGTAGCAAGGCAGACGAGTGCACGTTCCAATTCGATATGTACAAGGTGGTCCAACTAAACGTAGCCATTTTAATATCTCCTCCGCTCGCGATAGATAAAAAACATATTTGCGCAAGTAGTACTGCAGTAGTGGAATTGCAAACAACATTTTTATGCCAACATCATTTTTCAGCCCGCAAGCTAGCCATTTTTAATATTTCCTTCGCCCATGATCGTATAAAAGATAATTTGTCTGCAAAATAACGTTTTCATATTAAGATTATTTTTTCGGAATTTTCCGAATTACCAATATACATAATTGAATACGCAAAGGCTGATAAAAAAATTACTAAAGACTCGCATCGTCCAGCACGGGTTAAAACGATCAATTTTAATACGCTCGTATAACTACACTGAATTCATCAAACTTTTATCAAGTACTTTATGAAGCATTAAATAGCAAATATAGCGGATAGTAAATATATTCTACGTACTGTAGCTGTAAAAGTTTCATTAAACATAAACTTCGTTTCTAATAAATTGTGTACAAATACATGTTTCCTACCATCGCGATCGAGGGATATATTTTGGTGGGCACCTTCGCGCGAAACACCCTGTATAAAGTGGTATAATCTAGTGCGAATATACGTGCTGGAACGATTCCAATGGAAATCAAATATTCAGAAAATAAAATATTTTATACAGGGTCCTTTGCTATTTATTATCGCTATTTATTAGCTCCCCATCCTGAATAACATAGTCTGCCCGCATACATACGTACACTATATGATTCGTATAATTGATGTACGAATATGAAAAAGCTGCTTTATTCGTGCAATCCGATGTGGAAACAGTATGACTGGAAAAACATTGATTACCGAATACCGGGGGATGATATGAAAAACTTTTTGGACATACCAATAATACGATGCGATTCGCGCGCGATCGCGTAGGTAATAATTTGAATAAGAGTTGCGGACAATATAATCCTCTGATATTTTCTTGCTATTCTTTGTTTCACCTACTCGTTTCTGTGACAAGTGAATCGCATACGCAGTCCAGCCACAGCAGTGCTGCGAAATGAATCTTTCTGATCATTTCAAGCGACCGGGATCGATGCAGTGCCATTCCTCAATCCCCGAGTGCAACTCTGTCCAGTTTCATTTGCCGTGAGTACGTCTCGACGAAAGGATGACCCCGTCGTTCCTCGATCTCGTTTGTCGCATTGCCGATAAGACGTAATTCGCATCGATACGGAGGCAACCGAGCGGAAGATATTTTGCTCGCCGCGCGCCTAGCCGCGTCGGATGCCGAGCAATTTCGTTTCGCTTACGTTGTCGATGCGATCGGTCCCTAAACGGGAACGGGAACGGGTACGGGAACAGCAACGGGATACGGGAACGGCAACGGGATACGGGAACGGGGTCGTTAGACGTGTACGCGTACGTATTTCTACGTGTGTACGTACCGTGCGGACGAGGATGGAACGCGACCGAGAACGATAAAGAAGGGAAGCGGAACGATGCCGAGCGTTATTCGCGCCGATACTGGATAAGAGGGATGGATAGATAGGGGTCTGCCTCCCTTCGATAGCGATCGACGACGTTCCGTCGGAACGATGGACGAATGGGACTCGTCCGGGATGGGTTCGAAATTTTCGGCACACATGCTCCGCATCGAGATCGACCACGAATTCAACAGGACACGCTAGACCCTGATTAACCCCCGTTTCCAGCGTTCGAGGATCTCGTAATTAGCGCTACAACCGGGCAAGTACAGATTTTCAACATTATTTCATTCTGACTTTAACGCGTTGTCCATCTTCGCTATTGAAATGTTTTATCAACTGCAGCCCACCTCCTCTGCGAAATATTGGAATAATTTGTATAATAATTTTTTACACTGTGTGGGGGAAAAATGCAAATCCACATATTGGATAGATTAGATTTAGATTAGATTAGAGTTTTTTAATGGCTCGCGTTACACACATTCGAGAGAAAATTACGCAGGATTAACTGATAAAACTATTATCTATATTCCAACAGTTTTTGTGCATGTCCCTTCTTAGTTGATTCACATTAAATCTTTGTTCTATTGTAAACATTCATGTAAAAGGACCTCAGTCCGTTTATAATAAATATATTAATGATAATAATAATAATAATAATAATAATAAACCTATTACAATATTTTAATTTTAAGATTAGAATTTTCTGCGGAATAGAAGAGAATATTCTTGAAAATCGGAACTTTTAATCCCGATCTCCCCTACTATGACTTTGGACAAGAAACTGCATAAAATTAATCTCACTGTATTTAGAGAAACTGTAAGATTGGGTGGTGAAATATCTGTGACAGTTGTAGCGAACGTGTTACACAGTCAACAATACAAGTTGTCCGAGGATCGATGGTAGAACCGTGTACGGGGTGATTCTACGTGAAAAAATAAGTCGAAGATATGGATTAAATATTTTTCATTTCAGGCTTTGTTTCCGAGAAAATCGTTTCCATAATCCGTTAAGTCCGTGTACCCAGCATTGGTACGAAGTAGAATGGGTAGGTCATGCACAGGCGCATCGAAATATTCCTATTCAATAGCAGGCGCGATCGCCCGAATTTTCAAACTCGATTTTATCGAAAACGAGGCGTCAAAGGAAAAATATTTATTCTCGATATTTCCGACGTAATTTCTCATGTACAACCACCCTCTCTACGGTTGTACCATCGATACTGGGATACCCTGCCCACAAAAGTACGTAACACTTGAATGGGTATTGGACGATTCCAAAGATTAGCAACCGATTATCCGCGAGGCATTTGAAGAAAATATTCTTTGCAGAAAAACCACGCGGATCAAGGCTGGAACAATAGAAGTGAAATTCCAGATGAATAGAAGAGTAGAAATGAAATTCTAGAAGAATCGAAGAATAGGAGAGTTCAAATGAAATTCTAACTATTCAACGTGCACAACAGTAAAACTGAATGAACGGGTTGTTTCGAGGGCCGCAATTGATATTATAGCAGTTTTCAAGTCCCGTATAAAACGGCCGAAACGTGTTTTTCATTAGCGATTCCCGTATCCATCCCCAGAAGGAACGAGAAAAACTGTGTAAACCTCGAAAACTTTCGATCCGCCGCTAAACAAAGGCTGTTCTTCGCCTATCCAGGGTCTATTATGTCTTCGACAATGTCTATCACGGTCCAGCGAACACGCCCCCGCTTTGCTCGATATTGAAAAGTCCCAATTCTTTTCCCTCTTACCCATGCTTTTCTCTTCGACATCCCCTTCTTCCTCGTTCCCAAGTATTTTTCCTCGTGTACGAAAGTAGTTCGTGTTTCCAGAAGATTTTTTTCCTTCGTTCTATGTCTCGAACGACACGGTAGATGCTGAAAAGATTCGTCTTGGATGAATCTTGTTAGCGCGAAACGAGGAATAACGACGCTTTTCCCCGCGCGACAGAGATCGAACGGAACCCTGCGGATTTTCGTTTCGAACCTCGTTCCGTTCGCGCTGCAACAAATCAACTACCCACCGCGAATCCTATGAGAAACGCGAATCTTTATCGGTGAACGCGTTTGGGGGAAAAAAGGTAAATCGTTCTCTCGAATTTCACGATACATCGGCCTCTCTCTCTTCCTCTCTCTCTCTCTCTCTCTCGGCTAGGACGAAAATAGAGGGGATATCGCTTCTGGCCCGATAGAAATCCTATCGGAAGCCTCGATGCACCTTCCATTGAGGGTTACAGCTCCACCATTGCAAAATAACTAAAAATTCTTTTTCTCGCTGCGACGATAGCTTCAAGTCTACCGCATAGACTACAGGAAATCTGAATTTAATAAGACGCGTTTGTCTTAAAACGACAAGATATTTCAATCGACAGCGATACGGTTACAAAAGAAATCTGCAGGTATCTACATATGTTATTATATTCTTCACGAGGGAAAAAAAATGAATTTTTATCTTGTATAAAAATCTATAGTCTTCACCATTTTCTGCGATCGAAACCCAACATCTCGAGGACTCTGACAATCGCGAACTTGACCAACCAACATCGTAATATATTTAGTAGTTTTTGTTGCACATACGGGAATTGTATGAGATGTGCCTATGGGATCCCGCAGTAGTCTAGGCCCTGAAGGCCGCCAAGGCCAGACCTCGTTACGGATAATAATATAATTGGACGATTCATGGAAGCTAAGCGGCCGTACTTGCGCCTATGAGACGCCCTATTATCACGGGCCACCGGCTTTGTAATGCAAAACCAATTTCCTCCTTCCGTCTCGTTCGACGGAGGCGGAGACTCGGCTAGGAGGACCTTCTCCTGCTCGTCTTCCGGCCCTTTGCTTCGATCATTTCATCGTCCGGCCCGTCTCCCCCTGGATAGAACTCCTTATTTTATGAAAAATAAAAACATGATCCGATCTAACCGGGAATCTAGTCTAGTCAGAGAGAGAGAGAGAGAGATAGAGATCGGCCTCGACGATCGACGTTGGTTGACCCCTACGGAGGCTATGGCCGAGCTTTATTTTCTCTCTCTGGGAACCCATCCGAGGGGAGACGGTATTTTTATTCAAATGTCTTTCCGTTCGTCCCACCCCCCGAACTTTCGCCTAGCCGTTCTCCGAGACGCGATCGCATTATGCGTCTTCTCGAATAAAATCGACTCGGCCGATGCCGAAACTTTCGGAATTTATTCTATTTACGGAAAGCTGATCGTCGGCTCTATAAATTTGAATTTCTTTCAGCCGACTTTCAGCCGACTTTCAGCCGGGGGAAGCTCGTCTTCTCTTGGTTCGCCTTTTCCACCCCCGCGTTCCTAATGGGACACCATGCAACGTCGTCGACCAAATGGAAAGCACGCGTCGTGTCTCGAACCAACACCCACGCATAGTGGATATTCCATTCGCGCATACAACAGCGACTGCGAACTTGTGGACATGCAAACATGCGAAAAAATGCTACAAATTCAAACTTAACGGTTTATCTGTAAGTTTTTGTCGTTTTAGTAAGCTCTAAACGAAAGATGCACGGTTAAAGCAATAATTATTGTTGCTATACGATGCTCGAGCTACTATATAGATATCGCGAATGACGACGGTACACAACATCCCGGTTAAACTGTCCATCGAGTTGCAAAGTCTTCGTCTACTACTCGTGAGGCAAGACTTTTCGCGGGAGGTGTCTGCGTTACTATATGCACACGTGCGAAGTAACACGTTGCAGTTCCTTATCGAATCGTGGGCATCTCTGCTCGGCTTGCTCAAGGATGCTCTATCCTTAACAGCACCTGAAGCAAAAGTAACTTTCAAGCAAATGGAAAAGTTCAAGATGCATTTCGAGGAGGGAGAATGGGTACTATGGATCTTCATTGAAATTCTTGGATTATTTTCCTCCTATGTTCGTGCACGCGTTTCCTTCTTCAACATTTTCTACATGACATAAATGCTTCAAGATCCGGAACCTTAGCATACCTGAAACAGTAATTTGCCAGTCCACAGATGAATACTAACAACCATTCCTTGTGCACTCGTGATCTTCCATGAACTGTTCATGATATACAATTCCGTTTTAGCTGTTTCACAAAATAGATTGTATGCATTCATGATAAAAATGAGCAGTCGCAATTTGAAACAGTAAAAAGCTCGAACGAATTCAAGAAGCTCGATATTCTATATTGTCAACATGTTAAAATAATTAATGAGGAAAATGTACTTAGCTTCTGTAGCCTGAATCGATGCTTAAAAATATTACTTTGTATAAAGATCTGCAATCTACTCGTTTCAGATATTTTCACTCATTTACAAATTTTTTCACACTCTTCTACGTGTTGAAAGGGGGTTGGAAGAATGTCGCAATTTATGCGCAGCGTTGCAAGAGTGTACCGCGAAAGCGTACGGAAGGGATCGCGATTATCGTGCGCGCGTTTGCCTTGAATAGGTGCGAAGAATGCAGGTAGGAGACCTGCAGTTCGCGGATAGACGTCACCTGCGGCGGTCGCGTGTGATAACAACTCCCAGTATCGGTGCCAATGTCAGCGCTGAGTTATCGTCTCGTTGTTTGCCGAAGAGTCGTCGTCGTCGTTGTCGTCGTCGTCGCGACGGAGAGCCCGGGTTTTCGCCAGAGGCGTTCGAGGAGGACAAACGAGCCTGGAACCGAAGCCAAGACCGTAAAGACCGGCCCCGCGTTTCCGACCGAGAACACGAACGAAGCGAACGCGGTTCTCTGCAGTTTTGTAATTCTATTCGCCGCAAAGGACCGCCGCATTCTACTCGGCCGGGTCAATAGATTCGAAAATGTTTAAACGTTGCCCGCGGGCGCGGGCGCGGGCGCGGACGCAGGCGGCTCGCTACCGAATGCCCGACGTTGAAAACGATCATAACCGATCGTGTATCGATGTATCGTCAGATATCGCGTTTCACCGTCGAATCCACCGAAAGAGCCATTCCCCTCGATCGCGAGCTGTTCCGTTTTCGGAGCTATACAGTAGTGCACGCTTAAGAAGGTATATTCAGGTTTCTCATTTTCAAAAAATCGGTTTTTCCAAAAATTTAGTTTGAATCAGCCCAATGAAAACTCGGAACGAGATCTCATTATTGTGGAATTGGGTGAGGACATGAGCGGACGTTTAAGCGTGCACCTCTAGAACCTTTCGGAACCCCATTAGCAGAAATTACGAGAATTACTGTCTAATGTTAGCCGGCGGAAGGATTAGGGCGAAGCAAAGACGAGTAAAGGCAGAGGAAAACGACGATAAGAATAAAATGAGTCGCGAGCGTTCGCTGCGAAAGTAGTCGCAGTACGAGAAGAGTTGCTAATGATTCGCTAACGAGATACGTGCTCGGTCTGTTTCGTACGGGAACGAGACAGAAGCTAGGTTTCCTCTCGAGACTCTGCACCGTCGCCACCTCTGACGAGCTTCGTCTTTCTCTTTATCTCTCTCCTGTATAGTCGCTTTCCATTTTCTCTTATTGTCCGCGTATATCGTCACCTGTATATCGTCTCTGTTCTAGTACCGTGTAACGTCCCGTTTGTCCACCGTAAGTTCCGAGTCGCGTACGAGAATCGCTGTTTCTGAAAGTCGGAGGCGTCGAAAGGCGCGCTCGATAACTAAAAATACTTTTCTATCAGCCCGGAAACACGAATGAAGCCCGTGTAAAAGCGAAGTGCATCTCGACACGGGAACCTTTTGCGTATATACCAGTTTCCTCCGATACACATCGACTTTTCTCTTTCACCCTCTCCCTCTCCCTCTCTCTTTCTCCTTCTCTCTTTCTCCTTCTCTCTGACGATTCGAGGCAGTTCTTTTATTTCCAACCGCTTTACCTCCGGACTCTTATTTACGTGTCGCCGGGAAAGCGTTCCCGTGTCTCGACATCGAACGAAGCCCTTCTTGCTGACTCGGCTCGGCTCGGCTCGGCTCAGCTCCGCGCCTGGTGTTCCGATCCCGATATCGATACCGATGTTGACGTCGACGTCGATGCCGATACCGATGCCAATGCCGATGTCGACGTCGATTCCGAAACTGAAGCCGACGCTCTGTTATGCCGTGCCATTGCCATGCCACGCGATGCCAGGCTCCACTCCGCTATGCCTTGGCATACCATACCGCAGCCATAGCGCGATGTCTCGTTTCGTCTCGTTTCGTCTTGTCTCGTCTCGTCTCGTCTCGTCTCGTCTCGTCTCGTCTCCCCGCGTCCGCGTTTCCATTAAAACCCTGCCAACCAACAGAGACTTTGCGAATTTATCGACCCGATCTTCGCCTACGAATATTTATGAGTCGTGCGGCCGACCGTGAAACTTGCCTCGAATTCGCGCGACGCTATTACACCGACTATCTCTACCGATCCGGCCCAGCCCGACCCGACCCGGCCCGACCAGAGATCCACTTACACAACTCGTTCACGGAATTATTCAAATATCGACGCGATACTCCCCGAATTTTCCGAACACCGTGATTTATTTGCTCCGAGGGAATCTGTGCTGCAACGGTGCGTGCACTCAAGAGGTAAAAGTATTTTTCTTGGTAAAATGTTAAAGTTTGTATTTACATCAACACCTTCTACAGATCGAGAAGAGAAAAAGTTTGAAACGAAATCGATAAACATATGTATGTCGTAAACAAATACTTATTAAGATATAAGCTATTGAAGTTTTTGCAAAATTTCATTGCGTCGAGTTATATGTACATATGTATAGACTATAGACAAAAGCATACTTACTACAGTCCACCTGACCGTGGCGATGAGACAGTATTTAATCGTGTGCGTGTCGTGAAACAAAGGAAAGGGCCTAGCCGATTAAGATCTAAACTGCCCTTAGAGGTTTTTCAGTGGCTATCGAACCATTCGAAGTAAAATTCCGAGTAAAATTTCAGCCCTCTAGCTTTCTTGCGAGGGTAATTAAAATTCTGAAAAATGTTACATATTCTGGATCCTACGACGCAGTTTACAGAATTTTTTCAAATTTTTTCTTGCAAACTGTGCTCCTAAAAAATAAAAAACTCCAAAAATCAGAAAAATTCAGATTTCTCGAAAATACGAAAACATGATATTCTACTGTTTAGTTCCTTCATAAAGTATTCTAACAGGCAGTGTCGTAAATTTTTTTTCAGATTTTTTGTTGCGGGAGATCATTGTGAAAAACAATATATAAGATAGATAGATAATAAAGTTATCTATCTATAATAAATTTATATATATAGGAATAACAAATATATATATAAGAATAACAAATTATAATAAGAACGGAGAATGAATGTGTGGTATGTGAAGATGTATAAGGATTTGTAACCGTAAGGGGAATCAAATAAAGTTATCTATAAGATAGATAGATGTATAATATAATATAATATGTTAACGAGTCGGGTCGACATGGAGCCGTCCCGTCATTCGAATGTTAAAACCGCGTATACATGTACGAGAGGGAGATTGAACCGGACCTAGAAACGCTCGTTCGCCGCGTGTCTTCGCAAAGTTTATTAGATTCATTTATTCTAGCGAGCTCTCTTTATACTTTGAAAGACGCGACAAAGAAGGACCGGGGCGACGGTAGTCTACGGGGACTTTCCAGTAACGAAGTTTAAAGATGCGGCTCTAAGCCAGAGCCCCTTCTCCTTTTTCTCGTTTTCTTTCTCCTTGTTCCGCTGTTCTTAAAAGATCTAAAATATGGTGAAACTTTGAAGCCGTGAACGCGCCCTACGAACCAACGTAAATAGTACGACTTTTACACCGGCTCGAACTCCCACGTTACCGAAGAAATCGGTAACGGAAACTGTTCCTTTTTCCGTTTCCGAATTTATACAAAAATTTACCGAATTACAAATGACACATTCACCATTGAATTTCGCGAAGGATTCTACACCTTATATTATACATACATTTTATAAAAACCGTACAGACATTTCAGAAGCTATTAGATAAATCGGTAACACGAAAATAATTCTCAAAACCCTATGAGGCGAATAAAGTACGGAAAATTCTGAAAGATACGACCGCAGAAAGGTTCGAGATTCCAAATCAAGATTGAAACCAATATAAAATATTGTATTGTTTTTACAAATTTTACCGTACCGTAAAATACGGGTACCGGTTTAAAATACGGGTTTCTCGATTCGCGTGTACGGCCCTGTGAAAAGAGCACGCGAGAAAAGAAGGGACAAGTAGAAGCGGGTAGAAGTAGGGGAATTTCGAGTCGACTTCACCAACTCACCAACGCCCTACGAATGACGTTACGCGTTACGCTACAGCTAACAACAGCTAACAGCGGACAGAAGCAGAACACAAACGCGGTGATCGTGTCGTTTCGAATTTAATTCAATATAGCAGTCATGAACGCGGTCGCGAGTGTGACTATTTTATCGTTACTGTTTATGTTTATGGCGACAGGTAAGCAAGTGGTCGGGCGACCACTGCCTTGTAAACAAATCGTGCATGTTGAAATCCTTCGGTCACGATCCAAATAAAACACAGTATTATCGATCCGATAACAGTTTGGCTGATCGATCGTACTTTAATCAAACTGTTGAAGCGAACGCGAGCCGCGCCAACGCTGTTCTACATATATACAGTTTTAGGTTATGAACACGGCTATCAATGAACGTTTTCGCTTTTAGGAACCCAAGCAATCCGCTGCTATCAATGCAGCAGCGACACCGACGGCAAAGGCGAGGATTTATGCGGAGCGTACAAAAAGTTTGACAAAGAAAAGAACATTGCTATCGAATGCAACAGCGAAGAGTCTCACATGCCCGGCACGTTCTGTGTGAAAATAACGCAGCAGAGTCCCCGTGGCTTCATCTGTAAGTCGACGTGTTATCTCCACGACTGTTTCTTTTCTTTCTTTCTTTCATTCTATTAACCTTGAACGTAGGTTACGTTATTACGTTTCTGTATCACTGGGACTTGGTCGATTATTATTGTATTTACCGTGTGGTTTTCAAAGGGGACGGTAGATGGCGGCAAGTGATCCGGAAATGCGCGTCTGTCGCCAGTACCGGAGTCACTGGCGTTTGCAATTGGGGAGTTCACGAGAATGGCGTGTACTGGGAAGAATGTTCTTGTTCAGAAGATTCTTGCAACGGAGCTACCACGCTATCGTCGCTCTCGATCTTATTTTCACTGCTACTCGGCGTCTCGATCTATAAATTCTCTTTAACATAACCGTTATTCGTGTTCAAAGAATTTCGAATAGCGCTTCCCAGATAGCACAGTCCGTCTTTAAGTCTTCGTTTTCTCGTCTTTTTTACGTCTTTACGTCTTACGGCCCATACAGACGACTTTTTTGCGTCTCATTTTTGCCGTGAAAAAGACGGCTTCAAAAAGGCGTCTTTTACACGTCTAAAAAGTCGCCTTTTTGGAGCCGTCGTTTTTACGGCTGAAGGCAGACGGCTTTTTTGCGTCTCATTTTTGCCGTGAAAAAGACGGCTTCAAAAAGGCGTCTTTTACACGTCTAAAAAGTCATCTTTTTGGAACCGTCGGTCCGTGCATAACTGTGTGTTAGTGCACACAATAATCCAAAGACAGCTTAGGGTTTCTTAGTAGTCAAAATCGTTATTGTTGTAATCTCTAGCTAATGGAAGTATACAAGTATTATATTATACATGTAGTAGTGCACTAGTACATATATTTACTCGTAAAAATTTATGACAGTGTATCATTTGAGCCGTCAAATATTCAGGTTTCATTTTTAATAGAACTTTATATCTCTTCTAATAATTACATGATCCGATATGATTTGAGCCTTTATAAGAATGAAAAGTAATCAATATAGGTTCGCATGGCTCAGCGAAGAAGTACATGATCCAGTAAACGGTAGTCCTTCGAGTTCGAATCCCGCCCAACGGCATAAAAATTTCTGAATTGTAATAAGGTACTATCGAAGACAAAGAGGAATATTCCCTCCCTCAATCAGTGCATAGAAAGTAGTATTCTATATTATATAGTTTCTAATTTTTGTTATAACTTTATTTATAATTTGAAGATTATTTTAGCCGTCTTTTGGGTGACTTTTTAGACGTCTTAAACCGACGTCTTTTAGGCAGCTTTTTAGACAAACAAAAAGGCGTCTGTAAGTCGCGCGAAAGTCGTATAAAAGCGGTCTGTAAGACGTAACTTTTGTAACAAAGACTTGTCAAAGACCCATTAAAGACGAGTTAAAGACGAAAAAAAGTCTTTACGTACGTCTTTAAGATGGACTTACAGCTTGCGGCAGGCGTATAAAAAACGTCTTTTAGCAAGCTTTGTGTTATCTGGGTTACTGGTATAGAGAACCTTGAAACGAATTCCGTCCACAAATTTTCGTCGATTTTATATTGTTTTTATCTGTAAATAAATCATTTTTATATAATATATAATTTTAAGTTCTCTGCGTTTACCTGTACCCTTGTATAATAGAAATCGTATTTTCAAGAGGTTCCACGGTACCAACTAACCTTTGGACTATTGGCGAGAAACGAATGAAGTAAGGAATTCGTAATTTCCTACTTCAAATATTTTTCACTATGCGTTTATATCTTAGCACACGAAATTGTTAGGCTAGATTGACATTAGATTTTTATTAGAATTCTATCGTGTCCGATTTGACTAATCGCGGGGAATCCGGGTACATATTAATATTGTTTATGTATTCCGTATTGCGAGCGAACTGCGCAAACTCCTGATTTTCCTTCTCTCTTGATCTACCGCGACTGTTCCGTCGTTTCGTGCCGTGCCGTGCTCGGGGTAGCGTGGAGTCGTGGTGGTAGTGATCATGCTAAAAGTTAGAAGGAAGTGTTGTTCAGTGGCATGTTAAATTCGCGAAACACATTAATTCTTGTTTGTCGAGATCGTAACTGAGTTCTCTGAGTCTCTTAACTGAACGCTAGTATAAATCCATCCGAATCAAACGATGAATGTTGCGGAAGGAATCGGTTATTCGAGAACAGAGGTATTCGTACTTGTGGCGAGGGTATCTTTGGTTGCTGCCGTTGGCTTTTTTAGCATGAAATGGATAATGAATCACCTCGATCCGACGAACAATGCGAAAAAGAAGGCCAGAAAAAAGGTGAAGCGTTTATTGATTTCTGTTTTACCGGGTCTTTCCTTACATAACCTATGCACCGTTTTCCCCGTGCAACATGATAACCTAACTTTTTGCGGTTATTCATGAAACGTTAACGTTAAACGAACACGATGTTGGATATTCTCTAGGCGCGCGAACAGTTGCGGAAGTTGGCCCAAATGGACAATTTGTTATGGTCGGTGGACATGGATCAATTAACAGATTACGAAATGATGATTGCCAATCACATAGTGAATCCTAAGGATATTCGAGTTTCCTGGAAAAATATCGCAGGTCTCGAGCATGTCATTCAAGAACTTAAAGAAACAGTTATATTGCCTATACAACGGAAAGAATTGTTCGAAAACTCTCAATTAACTCAAGCGCCAAAGGTATACGTTTAATGTTCTATGGAGAAAACAACTCTGTTTTTTTACTCGACCCTTTGCGGTCCTACGTCGAATATGCTTGGACCGGCTAGTACAAAACTGATGGATCGGTACGAACCGCGAAAGGCTAATAACAATTGAATTTCTAGGGAGTATTATTACACGGACCCCCTGGTTGCGGCAAAACAATGATAGCCAAAGCAACTGCCAAAGAAACAAGAACATGCTTCATTAATTTAGATGTAAGCATTCTAACCGATAAATGGTACGGCGAGAGCCAAAAATTGACCGCAGCAGTTTTCTCTTTGGCTGTGAAACTTCAACCGTGCATCATCTTTATCGACGAGATAGGTTTGTTCTAAAATCCTACTAAACGTAGTTTTGCAACACATACGTTTCTGGCTATGGTTCATTACGTTTATCTTGTTCTGTTTATCAGACTCGTTTTTAAGAGCACGTAATTCGCAAGATCACGAAGCAACCGCAATGATGAAGGCACAGTTTATGTCTTTGTGGGACGGATTAATCACAGACCCGTCTTGTACCGTAATAATAATGGGCGCAACCAACAGACCTCAAGATTTGGACAGAGCGATACTCAGGCGTATGCCTGCTACTTTCCATATTCCCTTACCGGTAAGTCAACAAAATTTACGACGATATATTCTTAATTAAATAATAAACTACTATCGTTTTGCTGAAATTCAAGGATGGTAGTAGGAGCTCTAACAATGATTATACGTGTGTTTCAGAATGAGATGCAACGATTGAAAGTAATGGAATTGATATTGGATCACGAGCCGATAGATAATAACGTGAATATTCCACTGTTGGCAAAAAGGACAGACGGTTTCTCGGGATCTGATTTACAAGAACTTTGCAGGAATGCATCCGTGTACCGCGTTCGAGATTATCTACGCACTCATCAGGAGTTAATACTTGCTCTATTACGATTTATTAATTGCGGAACCTTTACTGGAGTTTTGATTAATTCCTTTTTTTTTTTGTTTTTACTTCAGAGGAACAAACATTGGCACCGACGACGAGGAATATCACGACGCTGTGCGACCTATTACAATGGAGGATCTTTCGGCGTCGTATAAGAAGATGAAAACGTCGAAACTCCATACGGGCGTCCTCGGCTCAGTGAAACTAGAGTTAGATTAAAAACAAAAAGTACCGTTTACCTGTTCACATTGAACTTTTACATTTTCTAAAGGAAAAACTAGGAAAATATCATTTTGTAATAAGATTCTCCGCATGCAGCGTTGATACCTTTATTTTTATCAAATCAGAATGAAGTACAATAATTTCGGTTATACCAGCAATGCAAATTAAATAATTTAGTCGAAGCCAGTTCAAGCGGAAAGCGTTCATTATAATCGGAAATTTTGTCGAATAGGCAAAGATGATAATATTATCATCGTCATAATATTACACACTACAAAGACACTTTTATGAAATCTTTCGTTTTGATTGGAACGAAACGATCGCTTCCATGAATTTCGTTTCGTGATTGTAACTTAATGCATTATTTTTACTAATTTAAATTAGCTGATTTTTATTTTAGATTGAGTTTTTTACGCTGGAAATAGTAGATTACGTGCGAATCGAATTTTTGCCAAGCACACTTCTGCGCGAGCCAATGTGCGTGTGTATAATACGTCCTTCGAAATAACGGGAGATTATCGATATATCTTGTTTATTATCGTTTAAATTCTATCATGCCATTGTTACATCGATGTGTTATAAGCATCCATGTTTGTGTATGTACAGAATGAAACCGTAATCGTATTTCATAAATAATGGGTAGTTCCGAGTGTTGTTAATACAGAAAACAGTTTAACATTTTCCTCGCATCTTTCTATGGAATAAGCAAAATTTAACGGATAATAGAAGACTATTTATTTTGAAGATTTGCCATGTGATTTACTTAAACTTGGCAATGACAGGAACGACAACGTCACAGGACAACTAATCGAATCGAACGCTTAAACTAATTAAGACCGAAACGAGAGTAGTACAACAAATTAACAAGATGTTCATTTGTGAAATAATGGAATTAAATTGTTACAAGACGTAACCGTTGAAAATTGATATGGTTGTGTAAATAATTTCGATAACCCTATGTAACTAGAATTATAACGATGCGCGCGCGGGCGGGCGCGACTAAGGCTGTCAATGCGAAACATGGAAAGAAGTACGTATACATATACATCTATGTAATAATGTATAGTTACGAGTACTATAAAATTTTTACCGTTCAATATAACAAAAAGAAAAATATCTTGTACATACGATATAAAGTAGTAAATGCGATCCTTGTGTTAATAGAAAGCGAAGGTATATAGTTTTGCAACAAACTTACCGAGCCCCTGAGACTATTTTCTGACACGATCGCGGAACATGCTCGTGTTCAACGGTCTAATTCAATTTGGCGGGGTAGTCAGAGGAACGTGGCATCGACTGCGAGTAATATTCACGCTTTCTTTATTAATTATCACTACAGTTACACTAAACACTCTCTGTATACTGTACACTTACCGTGACTGTGGTCACCAGTCAAAATTTTGCAACCGTTGACAACGCTAGTCAAATTCACTAGCGGAAATTACTTGACAAACCTGTTAAAATAACAAAATAAATAATTGTTATTTCATTTACTGGCTTCTGTTGAAATTAATTGGATTGATGATTGAAATAACTATTTAATAAAAAATAACGAGCGACTATTATACAGTTCATTTCCTGATGTAGTCTTTCAAATTTTAGCACGATTCGCGACAAAATGCTGACCGCGGGAAACGGTTTTGAATTTATCTGGAACTGCTAATAATTTCACGAAGGCGTGACGCTTGTTTACTGTGATAACGACATAACTAAAAATTTTCAGTTTCCAAATTATTAATACAGAAATTATCGATCTTGCGTATACCAGCACAGGCATATCTTTATGGATGGCAACCCTACCCGCGAGATGGATTCATGAAGTACTTCTACTCGTTTTCTCCCTCTAATACGAAATGGAAAACAGTGAAGTTCGATGATTACTTGTACTTTGATAGAAATGTACTATTTTTAATAAATAGATAGCTTTATTTTCAACGGATTTTCGTAAAATCGACTATCATGGAGTCGAAGTCGACATATTTTCTTCCAAGTCGGACTTGGACTCCAGTGATTAGAAACTCTTTCGAAACTTTGTCTCTGACTTAGCAGCCCTCCTTGTGATTCGGCGCGAACAATCGGTAAGTAGGAAAAAGAAACAGCAGAAAAATATGGGGAAAACGAGAGAACGCATGCGCAAAGAAAAGGATACGGACGGAGCGTCTCAGTAGCAACGAAAGTTTCCGGGAATGAAACTTCTATGAGGACAAAGCCTCCGCGGGCCTCTGTCGGTTCCCCTCTTCTTTCTTTTCACCGGTGAGCTACGGCCATAAAGTCGGAGGCACACCGTGAACGGTCCGAGTGGGTCCGAGGGGATAACAGAAGAATATATTTTCCGGGGTAGCGGAGGTGAACGTCGTCGACCGAACGACGACGGACAGAAAAGAAGCGCAATCGGGAGAGCGAGCGAGCTAGTGAACGAGCTAGCGAACGAGGGAGAGAAAGGAGAGAGAGAGAGAGAGAGAGAGAGAGAGAGAGCGGTACGAACTACGAACGCGTCATTGTGAATGGCGCTCCTAGTGATAAAGGTGGCTGCGGAACACTTTCGATTTCGTATCAGATGAAAATTGTGCTCGAAATGGATGTTACAATGAGTACCACCGTCCGTTGATCAAACGCGGAGCGGCTTTTACCGATTTTGCCGATCGGTGCTCGTTCCGTGTCGGCTATCCGACGAAGAAATGCGAGCGAACACGAAAAGAAGAACGACGGCAGCAGCCGGATTCCGGTACGATCATCCGTAAAATCCTGCATAGAGAGCATTGGAGAGCATCGTGGCGTTCGTTCGCAGAGTGGACTGTTCTCTGCAACACCTGCGGTGCATGATTCCATGCATTGTTGGTGAGTGTGCGTATCCGCGTACGCGTATACACCTACCTATGTATATGTATACCTGGCGTGCTACGCTTCTACCTACGTTATCAAACCAAGGGAGTAACGTAGGGATCACTGTTGTTTTTTTTTGTTCTCTCTCTTTCTCTCTTTTCCTCTCCTCTCCTCTCCTCTCCTCTCCTCTCATACGAGCGCGTACGTGAAAAATCTGTTCTTTTGCTCGCCGCACGCGATAGAAACACGGGGACAATCTGCCGCGAGTTATTGCTTTGACACGATGACACGATTGTACCACGGGGAACGTGATCGTACTGTGAATGGAGGTCCGCTGTCGAGTTTACACGGGCACTCGTCCCAAAGTGTTTGAAAGTTAGCCGACGACGACGACGACGACGACGACGAGCCGAGCGAGAGACAGGGCTAAACGGAACGAACGAACGACTCGACGGAACTCGCCCAAGAGATTATCCTCTCCTTCTGGATGTTATTATTATTGTTTCGTAGAAATTCACCGTAAAACTGGGAGTGCCGCCGAACTCTGCACAAGTTGAACATGCTCCGAAACTGGTGCTCGGAATTTTACGTTACACGCAAGGAACGGTTGCTCCTTTACGTTACGAATGTAATATGGTGTCTCGAACGATTGGTTTGAGTTTGAATGGTTCGTGGGAATTCACCGCGGATGTCAGACGAGCCCGCGATTCGGAAGATCATGGACGGTGTATCAGTGGAACTGGCATGAAAATGTGGTGTTAAGTGGCCTCTGTGGTGTACTGCTAACGGTGCTTAACCTAACTTTTCCTTCGACGCTTCTACACGGCGCGGCGTTTTCTCGCGAGTAATGTTCTCTCGACGATACACGCTTGTAACCGAGAGAACGCCGAACGGGGAAACTTGTCGTCCACTTTTCCCCACTGTTTTTCCTTTCTCACATGTTTACCGCAACGTTTTCTCACCGCTGTAATACATGTTTTTATCAGTGTCGAAAACTCCCGAGTACGATAGAGCACCTTTTGTGAAACAGTGAACGCGACACTGGCACTCTTCTCGGTTGAATTTCGTCAATGAACAACAGGACCGATCGTCCTCGCGATATTTCCACGAACGCATTTTGAACGGCGTCGCCGTTCGTCGCTTACGTTCAAAAATCAAAATCTTATAGATTTATTTTCATTTTTTTTCCTCCTTCACCTTGATCATCGTTTTCTTGCCACCTGCCAGTATCTCTGTACGATACATTATTCGTTGTAGACACGAGTGTAGAGTCTATCGTTGTTTGTGATAAGGATTTTATCCGAAGCACCGTCAGTTTCCTCTTGTTTCAGTTTAGCGTAGGTAACAGGCGGTTTTGCTATTTAATAATCGTTGCGTTCTTTTCAAGCGACCGGATTAAACGACATAGGGAAATGTTATACCTTGCCTAGCATTTCTACGATCTCTGCGAGAGATTCTAACGATCTGTCGTTAAATGCAAGCGTACCTATAACGTTGGTTCGTACGTTGCGACGCGTAGTGTGTACAGACCCTTTGTGGTTGATTTTTGTGCGCGCCGTATGCGTCGGTAGTTACGTGGAATTGGTGACTGCCTTGGTGATACTAATGCCGAACTATAATCTAGTGGCAAATTATCGAACAGTAAAAATAAAGTCTCGATGAAATGGATAATATAAGGCACGCATGCTCTGGGAATTGATGGGTGTATGCTTTTCCTGCAGGAGACCTACAGGCAGCAGGCTAAATAATAAAATCTCAGAGCATATCTCAGCACCGGTAACACCCCTCCATGTTTGTCTGGAGGAACAAAGAGGACCAGAACTGGGCTCTCGCGACGCCTCGGCTCGTAAGCCACAGGTAAACTCGATCGTTCCACCTGTACGTCTAACGTAAAATGCTGGATACACGAACGTCTTGTTGTTTCCAGGCTAAAAAATTCTTTGAAAAGCAGAAAACACAGGAAAGGTGTAGCGAAGAAGAAGCGGAGACAGAATTCTTTAGACTCGAGGCGGAAGATTTGAAACAGAGTCATTCGAGCATGGCCAATACTATCAGTAATATGAAGATGACCAACCGCATCAAGGGACTGGTGAGTAAACGTCGTAAACGGTTTACGGAAGATGGTTTCGATCTTGATCTCACATGTATCCTTTTATCAGCAAATATCGTCGACTACACCGAACGTGTAGCGTAACCTGTTTCGTTTATGTATTCCTTAATTAATTTCTATCGACGACAGATATCAGGGATAACTTGATAGCGATGGGTTTCCCCGCTGAAAAGCTAGAGGGAGTTTATAGGAATCACATCGATGATGTTGTTAAATTGCTGGAGTATAGACACAAAGATCATTATAAAATTTATAATCTGTAAGTGTCGGTGTACGCGAACGTCGTGTTCGCTTGTTTACTCTATACAAAAGAAACGATCGAAAACGATTGAAAAATAATTTTCAGCTGTTCGGAGAGGTCGTACGACTTTAAGAAGTTCAAACAACGGGTAGCTACTTATGCGTTCGACGATCACAATCCGCCGATGCTGGATCAAATAAAACCGTTCTGCGAAGATGTGCACCAATGGCTTTCCGAGCACCAAGAAAACGTAGCTGTAGTTCACTGTAAAGCGGGCAAAGGTCGAACAGGCGTCATGGTTTGTTGTTACCTTCTCCACACCAAACAATTTCCCACAGCCACAGAAGCTCTTAACTATTATGGAACTGAAAGGACGCACGATAGGTAACTACCTACAGTATGAACAATATTTTGCGAGCGTTGTCTTCGACAGAATTGGGCATTGACTCGATAACCGCATGAATCGTTAACTCTGCTGCCTCTGTCGGGTACGTAGACGTAGACCACCGTTTCATTTCGTTGTTTGTTCCTCGTAATTCGTACAGGAAGGGGGTAACGATACCTTCTCAGAGAAGGTACGTCGATTATTATGCAACTCTTGTTAAGGAGGGATTGAATTATCAACCGGTTAAATTGTTGTTGCGGAAAATAGAACTGGATCCGGCGCCTATATTTCACGGAGGTCAAGGATGTAAGCGAAGACAGCCTAAGGTTACCTATAAGTAAGCTGCGAAATTTTTATGCAAACTACCATTTTAATAAATCATTTTATAAAACTCGAAATTTGTTTGGTCTCGAAAAGAGTCTGTACGGTACAAGCTCGAAATGCATAAAATATTCGCAGATTATTTAGCAGTGAACGAAAAGAACGACGCAAGATAATGCAGGATAATATGTAGCCTTGTATTTCAGATTTGCATTGCGTAATATCTGAGTCGAAGAAGAGGATATTTAGTTCCGATATAGTAGAAGTACGAAAAGGAATAGCGACCGTCTGCATCCCTTTGAAGCATAGCGTCGCGCTGACCGGGGATATACGAGTAGATTTTTTTAATAGACCAAAAATGAAGCGAAAGGTAATCGACAGTTTTATTCGTCGACCTACGTGTGTCCTATTGAAAATCCACGATCGACCGATCCTATTGTCTAACCCGCAGGAGAAATTGTTTCATTTCTGGTTCAATACGTTCTTTGTGCGGGACTACTTCACGCCGGAATACGATAACGGAGAGTTACCGATCGATCGATCGACAAGGGCATTGAGTTGCGACGGTACAACTATGGAGTTGCCGATGGTGATGTCGCAGATGAAGCCTAGGGCAGGATCGCTGGCTAGCCTCGGACCTATGCCACCCACGCTGGTCTTGAGTATAGACAAATGGGGCTTGGACGATGCACACAAGGACAAACATCACAAAGCGTACAGTGCGGACTTTAAGGTAGGCGTCGTCGACACGACTAAACGATCCGACGAACCTACAGGAACCTACAGTAACTACCTTGAAATTTCGATGATATTTCGATATGTTAGAAGTTTCTGTATTGAGACAAAACTTTTTGAAAATAGTGATTTCTACGACATATCCAAGAAATCCAGACATATCATCGAAATCGGAGGGCAGCTAATGATTCGACCAGGTTTTTATCTTTGAGGGATTCGAATCTGTTACAGGTTAGCTTATTTATGCACCGAGTGGGCGGTAGTATGTCGCAAACTGTGCCAGTGACGGCAAACAGAACCGGGGAGAGTATTCAAATAGGGATGGGAGGACAAGAAACTCCCAGCGAGTCGAGCGAAGCGGACAGCAGCGAATGCGACACAACTGGAGATACGACCGGAGATGAAGATGGGGAATCTGGTGAGTCCTCTGCATCTCTGGTGATGAATCACCATCCCCTTACACATAGCAGTAGCCGTACACACGTTAGTACCCACCAAAGAGCTAGTCTCAGAGAAACTGCAAAAAGTTTACTTCCGCGAGGGGAAAAGAGTAGAAGTAGTCATCGACAGAGCACTAGTAACGTCAAATGTTCTTCGGCACTCGTACGTTCAGCTACCTTAGACACATAGTGACTAGCAACCATTTACGTATGTATGTATGTATGTACGTATGTATGTATTCTAACAATAAGTATGTATGTATGTATATACACACACGTTTCGTTGAAAGCTTCGTACTTAAAAGTTACTTTACAGTTCTCTGAACTGGCATTCAAGCTTTACAAGTTCACGGCAAAGGATGGATGAACCCACTTTGTACTATTAGCTTTCCGTTTATGCCAGCATGAAATGCCAAGTATTCGACCACTCGAGGATGCATTGGTTTCACACTTTTTGTCGTTCGGCACAGAGCAACGTTTGTAGCCCGTGGATCCTATGCGAGAGTCGATGTCGCTTCAGAAACTAGCTCTTTTTTTAATTCAAACAAAATTACAGCGACATGTCGCTGCGCGTCCATCGGACCGAATCTTTCGGAGAAAACTCACACCTTCCGAGTTTCCTCAAATTGTATATATTGTAGTGCGCGAAAGAGGAAGAGAGTGAGCGGGTGAGTGAGTGAGTGAGTGAGTGAGTGAGTGAGTGAGTGAGTGAGAGAAAGAGAGATAGAGATAGAGTCGAGAGACTCGCTCTATTTCTTTGTTCAACAGATTTTCAGAATACGCTGTCGACATCGGTCGATTGTTTGTTTGGTTTTTTAACTCGAAGAGCGTCGACCTGAAGGCTCACACGGCCCACATTTTCGTATTGACGCGTCATATCCCGCGATTAAAGATTCCATACAATGTTCCGAACGAAAGACGACCGGTAGCCGAGACATTGCATGTTTCTTTAGTAGCGTGTTTGCCAGAAACTATTATTTATTCTTTGCTAAACGATAAGTACTCTAGAATTCGACTGGTTGCGAGTTTCGAGCGGGAGTTATTCGGTAACCCATTTAGACACGTAATCTTACTTTTATGGTTCATCTACTTCTCTCATACAATCTTCCAAGTATTTCGCATCGTTGATCGTTCAGCGTTACTGTCCGTGACAGTGTAGTCGAATGTTACATACTTACACACGCGCGCGCGATATTTAGATAAGGGAAGTTATTCAGCGTCGAGATCGAGGCGCAGAGCGAGAGTTTTTTGCGTACGCGCAATTTTATACGATAATGACGTACTATGTACGAAACTAGTATTCGGTTTGGAAGTTGTGCGAGGAAAAACCAGTTTGCGGAAACCGACGCGATCGTTTGTACTACACGTTCCGATCGCTGTATTCCACGTGATCATTTTCATCTGTTGATTGGGAAAACGCTGGAGCTGATTTCCATAGTTGTTCGATGTGTGCGAACGGTCGTCGTCGGACCCTGTAACATAGCGTTCGCGAATGCGCAACGAAATTTCATCTTCTCAACGAAATCGCGCGAAACATTAGCAGGCTGTGCAATTCTCGAAACCTTTTAATCCTCGATGACAGTTCGATTGTGATTTTTGTATCGTCGCCGAGGCGTGGTCCGTTTCGACTAAACCATCGCGTCGCGTAAAATGATCGAAAATTCGGAAGTCACGCGACCGAACGTAACATACATAGATATCTATCTCTTTCCTTCTACGTTCTCTTTCGCGTTCATCGATCGTTTTCACGGATCAGCCCGCGCAGACAATCGGATCGTGATCGACGCCGTAAAATTCAGTTTTAAAGAAGCGGTCTTAAAACTGACATTTTGCGGATGACAACGATCGTCGGAACGCTTGTTTATTCGCACCCGTGGAAATTGATCGTTTTTATAAAACGTGTAGAACGAAACAGTACGAGTTTCTCGGATTGTATTTATTATATATTTGCACGCGGTCGAGTAGGAAATCTTTCATCGAATCGCAATCGAAGTTGTTTTCTCGCGTCCTGATTTAAGAACACACGCGTTGATCTGCATTTTTCTTTGTCCGACTTTCCAGCAACGTTTCCGAAATTTCGGCGTGTTCCCGCTGATATTAGACTAAAAAGGAGATTTCTAAAACCGTCGAAACATCGACGCGATCTCGAGGTTTTGGCGGTGAGCAGCGAACTCGTCGGGAGCACGATGCGAAAGAATTACGAACGCTTCGGGGTTTCTTGGGCGGCTGTTCGAAACGCCTCGCTTTTCGCGTACTCGTCCGAAAACTGTGTCGCGTGTTTGTAGTTCCTCCTCCCGAATCTTTTACCCTTTTTTTTTTAGATCGCAGCGCTTGAACACGCGTAATCATTTTCAATCCTCGTTTCCACAACGGAACGGTGCATGAGTATGGAGATACCACAAAGTGTATAACCCATCCGCACGCGTTCTGGTCGATGATAAAGACAATTCGAACACACCGCTGTATCTTTCGTTAACTTTTCGTCCCCCTTAGGAATATACGTCGAACGGATATTTCAACGCCTGTACACGTTTTTCATTTTATTCTGAGTTCTCGTGTCGTTGCATGTTGATAGTTGATACTCGTAGTTTTGCAAGTTTTTATAACGTCTGAAATATGTAAAATTGATACGCACACCATCTCTATCTTGTATTGTGTAATGATTACTTTGTGATACTATTATACTTCTCATTATTAAGTGTACCGTTGTTATACATTTATTCTTATTAATTATTATTATTGTTATTATTATTAATATTATTATTATTATTAGCGCTACTACTATCGCTACTACCATTATCATTACTATTACCACCAACACCACCACCACTACCACTATTACTATTACCGCTACTATCGATATGTTCATTATTGCAAACGCTGCTGCTATCGGTGCAACAACAGTACCACTTATAGAGACATTTTCGATATTATCGTCATCGTTGTCGTCATCATCATCATCATCATCATCCATTATTATTATTATTATTATCATCATCATCCATCGTCGTCATCATCATTATTATTATTATTATCATTACTATTATTATTATTACTATTATTCTTACTATTATTATTATTATAATTACTATTCTTATTCGCTAATAAAATGTTAGCGGTTTCTAAACGTAGCTTTATGTTATGAACATATTCCTGTAACATAGATTTTAATACATATACGTTATAACAGTAAAGTTGCACACTCGTGGCATAATTCTATTCGCGTGTCTCGATTCTCTGTAAAGTGTAAAGTGTAAAGTGTAAAGGATAAGCTTCTCCCGCGTGACATTCTCGAGTCGACGATTTCAGCAAAGAAACTTTTGTAGTAAACACACCGCGAACCGAGGTATCGGCCCGTTCGATAAATCGAGAGTACCACCAGAAAAACGATTCTGTTCGGTTCGTCAGCTTTCCAGGAGCTTACGTTCGACTTTTCCGATCCGCGACAATCGCGACACTCTTTCGCGGACCTGGTGGAGGTGTATGCTTTCTTCCTTTCCTGTTGTCTTGCATGCGGGAATGCATCGGCGTAATGCAAACTGCAACCGACACACAACATTAACGCGTCAACGCGAACGTACAGTGGCGGCCGTACCGCGTACACTCGACAGTGCATGAAACTTTTGTTTGGAGCGCGCTTCGACGATAAATAGTTACACAGAAATCAATCGATTTTATTTGGATTGAAATCTTTTCCGAAGTAAGTCTTAAGAGATACGAAGCGTACGCGAGTATGTGGCTGCCAATGTATGCTCGTTTGTCGACTGTACACGGTGGAGGTAGGAGTGCTGCTCCAGTAGTTAATTCCTATGTCGAACACGCGCGTTTGTCAGCTACAACGGGAGTGGTAAAACGTTCGGTTGAAAACCAAACGTTTTAGCGCAACTTGCGACACAGAATTGGACAGAGAAAATCGTAAATTCGCAAACTAGGAGAATGATACGCACAGGGGAGATCGGAACCGAAAAGGAAGATTCGGAGAACCTCGCTTCGTCCTCCACCGCAAACACAAGTTACACCTCCGTAGACGTAGCATTCGCGACCCGACCAAACCTGTACCGATAACTGACCAATTTTGTGTCTGTGTGTCTGTCTGTTCACCCCTAGTGGACATGGACCAACGAGTCGGCCGGTACCGCCTTCTCTCGAACGGAGGATCGATAGATGTTTTGTGAGTTCATCGGCAGTCATCCATTCATGGGAATACCACCTTTCTACGTTGGTACCGCGCGAATTTTCATTTTCCACGCCCGTCGTTCGATCGGAGTATGTTCGGCTGAACGATACATACAATAAAATAGAACGTTGATCCCGGAGAGCAACGGGGCCTGCCACGAACCAACCAATCGTCTCGGGGTTCGAGCACTCTTTGGTAACCCCGTGCCGAGCGTTTCCTTTCCGTTTCCTACTCCTTCGTCCCTGGCACGCTGTAATTCCACACACACACACGCACGTACGCACGCGCGCGCGCGCGCCTCTCCGACAGTGGCGGATTTTTGCTATTCTCGTGCAAACTCTCGTTGCTCTCGAAGCTACTCGCGCTCGAAAACCTGGAAACTCGGTCCAAAGCAATTTCTGGAATATTTGCCGTCACAGGCCCCGGTCATAGGTGATCGATAAATCCGCCATTGGTCGCTGGTTCTCCCGATAGAAGAAAATCACTCGAGTACCGTCGACGCGTTCTATTTAACGTTTCTTCTGTTTCCTGGCGACGACGAAGAACCAGTCTTTATCGATGTTCGGATCTCGGCAACCATGATCGGTCATCGACACAAAATCGTGTTGCGCCGGAAGAAGAAAAGGTATTTTCGTAACGTTAACGCTTTACGTACCGGAGGCCTGTCAATTATATATGTTTCTCAGCGACTGTGCTATATCGAGGAAGTAACTTTGGAATTGGAAATTGATGGATCACGTTGCCGGGGGTGACTGGTTGGTTCGCGCGACTGTTATCGATAATGAAAAATTAATCACGAGATTGCGAATCATAGGATTTGTACAATCTATTAACCCTTGGAGTGGATCGGTTCAAGTTTGTAAATGCGAAAACACGCGTCAAGATTTTCTGGTCAACCTAATGTATTCATCATCGAGTAGCACCACTCCGAAGTCCACCCAAGGATTAAGTAGCCGCCGGTAGGTTACGTGTTAAGAAAATTGTGAATCGACGGTGGCGACGATAATATCTGTTGTTAGAAAATTCTGTACTCGTTGTAACGAAGTATCCCCGTTCGTCGAACGAATAGAAAAATTGTCTCGCTGTTAGGGACGTGCTTGTCTGATTTTCGAAGGAACGTTTGCATCCTTTCGATGAACGGCCGATCTTTCCCGATGTGGAATCGGGACGAAGCGTCTCGGAGGATGCATGGATACACCTTTGGACCGTTTTCGCGAAACTCGACCGCGAGTCGAATAACGAACGCCGACTCGAAAGCGTTAGAGCGCGCAAAGTTCCTAGAATCATCGAAAACGAGAGCGAGATTGCGAAAAGAGTGCTCGTCGAGCCGATATACATACATATATATGTGCGTGTGTGTGTATGTGTGTGCGCGTGTGTGTCGCATTAACATTCGGGCACTCTTAAAAAGACGATAACTTTGTCAACATCGGACCATACTACTTGGATTTTTTCACAAGTTGGAACAATTAGTTGACTACGTGACGCGACATTGTGTTTCATAATTTTTTCATATTGAAAATTTTAAAAATACGTAAGCGATTGTCTTTCCGAGAGTGCCGAAAATCAACGCGAGTGGTTATACATACGTATACATATATATATATACGTAATTTACGTATTTTAGATATACATATATATATATGTATATCGAAGCGAGAGCGTGTTGTAACATATGTATGTAAAATGAGCGTGACGCACGGGATGTATCGCGAAGCGAACGAATTCGCGACGAGCGAGCAAAGCCGAGTCGCGAGTCGTGTTTCGAGAGGACGGCGAGAAACGTTCCTCTGCGAGAACGCGGCCTTCCTAGTTCACGTAATCTTCGATTAAGGGATAGAGCGAAAGCTTATTTTTTCTAAGGATCAGCACGCGCGCGCGCGCGCGCGTCCCAAACGATCAACGATCGCGCGATCGATCGGAGAAAGTGTTTTCGCGAACGAGAAGTTTAGCCAGGATAGTGTAGCGAAACCAACTATGACTGCAAAGAAAGTGTATTTTACCAGCACTCCCCGTCCCGTCCTGTCCCGCTCCGCTTCGCCTTTATCGCTTTGCTTTGCCTCGCCTCACCTCGCCTAGATCTGCCCCGCAATACTAAATCCTTCCGAAAAAAATATAGAGAGGATCATCCTCCCACGAAGAACGGAAACGAGTCGAAGGTGTTATTCGCTTCACGACGAACGGTGTTTGTTCGCTCGAGCGGCTTTTCCGGGCGTGCCGCGTCGCTCGCAAACGTAATCTTCCCAGCGTAATTGTATGGATTTCAATAGAATTAGTTTCACCGTATGATAAATACGTTAGTACACGATCGTTGCGTCGCGTAAGGACGCCGACGACATACACGATACGATTCGACGCGAGGAACGCATCCCCATCGAGATTCGAGGTTCTGTTGGATGAATCACGCGATCGTATTCCTACGTTCGATTTTTCTGTTGTCGGAACGAGGTATATATGTATGTATATGTACGTATATATTATCGAGACGAAGGAGAAAAACCGAACGAGATCGACGAACGTCGAATGAAGAGAAGCAACGGTGAAGAAACACACGGGACGAAGAATCGTATCGAACCCCGGGCTCGATTCGGTTTGGGGGAAAGCAGACAAAACGGAGAATGATCGCGAGGCGAGCGATAAGTTTCGCGTATGTATAGGATGGGGCAGCGAATCGCGAACCACCCGAGAACGGATTAGTAAATTTACCTCGTTTGAAACTGTTTTTTATTCATCGAATTAGCGTCGCGATCCGCCTAGCGATCGCGTCGCGGTCCTCCCTCGTTCTTTTTTACCTGCTGTGACACTTAAACGCAAGGTAAACTTACTAATACACGTTTCTTTTCAACCCACTCACCCCACCCGTGGCAAACGAATAATAGCATGCGTGCGCGTGCCGGCGCGACATTGTTCTCGCTCGCGTGACACGTATTTACACGCCTTCCTCCCTCTTTCTCTCTCCCTCTCTCGGAACGTATTTTTTCCTCGTACGGAGTTCGCGAATACCGTTTTATAAGTGATAACAACAACAGCAACAACACCTTTTAAGATTAACTTTTATATGTTTCATGCGGAATGTTCAAAAATATAAATAAGATGCATTATTTTCTCTGCGATATTGTATGCGAGAGCAGAACTCTTCCAGATTTTTGTTCCCTACCCGACTCTTTACCGTTTTTCTCTCTGATTTCGAACGTCGAGCATCGGAGAACTTTCGGCTTTGGATTTGTTGTTCGTTTCTCTATCCAACGGATAGCGGATCGACGCCGCGAACGAACAGGGCAAAAGGAAAGGTGAGAACGCGAGAAACGCTCGGAGGCTACCTTTCCATTCGGCTAATTACCCATCTACATATATATATATACATTGCACGCTCGCTCGCTCGCTCGTTCACACTCTCTCCCCAACCCTCGCGATCGTTTGCGCGTTCGCAATCAAACTCTCTCCTTTATACCTATTTAATTGCGGATGAAATTTTCACGAGTTACTGACACGCTGGCTCTGCTTACAGGGGAGTCGACGTATTTGTGACTTTGAAACTAGCTCCGGCGGGGACCGGTCCGAGCTAAACTCCTTTCAGAAACCGTCCACCTGACAGCACGTGATACACGATATCGATCGGTAGCCAACAAATTCAACCTGCGTCTCCGCCAGTCCATCTCTACGCACCTTCTTAACCGCTGCGTTCTCCTCTCCGTTGCCGCTAATCGCCGGGACAGTTTCGAACATTTTTGTGCTGCGCTCCATCTTATCTCATTTTTGAAATTATACTTATCGTTTGTAATACACACCCCGGCCCGAACTGGACATCCTCGATCGACCTTGTTTCGCTCTCGACGATCAATGTAGCGCGCCGATTCGATTATAGTTTGCCGATTTTCAATCGGCCCCCCCTCCAAACGAACTTTTTCGTTCTCGACGATCAATGTACCGCGCGCGCGCGTTGTCCATTTATTTTAATTTAACGTGACTCCGAATACGCGACATTCGTTGGACAATTTTATACGACGAACGGCGATCGCGTCGCGATCGACTCCGATCCAACAACGTCTGCTTTCGTTTCTCCTTTCGTATTCGCGTCGAAAAATCGATCGTTTTATTCGTTTTAACGGGACAGTGATTCGTTTTAATAATTCCGATTGTAAACGCGCCGGTAAACGTTGACGGAGCGCAAAGCCCTGCGGAAGAAACGTTCGTTCGTTGAAGCGATATATCTCGCGTGTCCAGAAGCTTCGCACCGGGACCAACGAATCCGCTTGTTTCTCTTTTAAGTTTATCTCGCGATCTGCTTGTCATTCAGTGGAAAATTCTCGACATTGTTATTTATGGAAATCTCAATCTTCTCAACGAACAAAGTACAAAGCAACACGAACGGATCTCAAGCGTTTGCCTTTTTGATAAGAAGAGTATAGGAAGAAGTATATTTAAGATGTTTTGTACGATCGATGTCGAGAGAGATCGGTTGGGCTTACGAGTTGTTCCGCGGCACGCCCCGTTCGATAGTGGTCGTCGCCGGGGCGAGAATGGATTCTTCGTTTCTTCGACTGGTTTATTGGAAACACTTTGTATGGGGGGTTTTTGCGTTACAAAATATTACAGACAAACGTACGGACTCGTGTCGTATACCAGATGACGATACACCAAGAACGAGGATTGCAATCCGCGGTGTTGGAAGATCTTGCGTTGCGTCGTTGCGTTCGCGTTCACGTTCGCGTGCGTTTCTTTTTTTCTGTTCGCGAATATTCGACGCGATGGCGCGGCGTATCGGACAATTCCGGATCCTCGAATACTCGAATACTCGATGGAGCGCAACGGTATCCTCGAAAGGAAGCGACGTTACAACCTGTAAAGTAAGAGATATATCGTACAATACAAGAAAAGTACAAGATCTTTTTATGGTAGAATCGAACCGCAACGGGAGAGCCGTTTCTTTTCGCACCTCAATCGGTTTCTGGTCGGTGTCCCGGGCCGCGATGCACGGTATTACCGATGCGCGGCGCCGTTTTACCTTCCTCTGCCCCGTCCTCTACTGAACCCTCCTCTTCCTCGACCGGTTACCTTGCCCTTCGGCGGCGGTGATTTCGGTCTGAGAGCCTCGATCCGCTCGGTGCACCCAGTTGTAATCTGACCGTTTGCGAAGTAGCTGGTGTAGAGATCAGCGTTGAAGTTCGTGTTGGTCAACTCGGGTCCAACGGTCAGCCAGCCGGGCCGAATGGTGGTATCACGGCCAAACAGGTGCAACCTAGGCAACGGTGAACTCGTTAGAAATTCTGCTAGCAACTGCTTGTCCTACGCTTTCTTTCGTGCTAGGTCGGTGGAAAAATTCGAGCCCCCAGAACTCGCGATAGCCTCACCGTCGTCTGCCAAGGCAGAAGTGCTCGATTATGTGAAAGATTTCAACGGGTTTCTCTATGGAACCGTACTCGGGCTCCTCCGATATGATCAAGTCTATATCCACGTTCGCGTGAATGAAGTCCCCGTCGGTGGACCGTCTGACGGTCCCCTTGATTCCCATCAGGCAATGCTCCTTGGTCCTCTGTAGTACTGCTTTGCTGTCCAAGTTCTTGCTGTGGCCCGGGTTATCGATGTTGGTGCGGATCCAGCAGATATCTTCGCATCGTCTGAAACCCCATTTGCGAAGACAGAAGCGTCCCATGTCTAGGCCGTCGCTGCTGCCGCACCAGAGGAACACGAAGCTTCTATTCGCTGCCACTTCGCCAATATCCAGCTCCATTATCTATAAAATGACTGTTCTTGAAACGGTTATTTTAGAAGTCGTTTCTAGTTTGGTGCCGCGCCTGTTTTTCCAGTAACAGTTCTACCTGATCCCAATTCCACAGTTGTACGTTGGTAGCCCCGCACGTACGCTGATACTCCTCCAGCGGGGGTTCGATTAGTATTACATCGAATTTGCAATTCAGCTCCTTTAAATTGTACGCGAGCAAATCCGTTTTCAGGTACATCGGCGGAGTCGCGGTCTCCGCTATCAGGTCATCCTTCAGTTTGATTAGCTCCCGCAATTTCGGGTACTCCTCGAACCTGTCCGCGAGGCCCACGTCTCTGATGAAATTCTGCGGTCGCTGACCCGTGTCGATGAAGTGCTGGCAGTAATCGTTGTGAGGATTCGATGATTGCGTGCCCTACAATTCAATTTCAATCCCTTTACAATCAAATCCAAGTAAATTTATTTGCCATTTTTCTATTTCGATAAAACTATTTCTGACGAGCCATATAAAACAAGCTTTTTCGTCTTAACGACAAAGGTAAGTAAATTACATTGAATTACATATCAAACGGATTCGATGAATATACGTACATAGAGCAAATAGTTGTATTACTTTAAATTAATATGCTACCGAATACGAACGTGTTCCATCGTTCGTTTGTGAAATAATTAGTGGCCATACTGTACCTTGAGGAACGTCGAAGAGTCTTTGTAAACGATCTCGTCCGTCGGACCCGCGTCATTCTTCGAATCTTTCGCGCCATTCACGGACCTCTCGGACACCGATTTCACACGTTTCCGTTGCGAATCGTCAACATCCGTGCCCAAAATCTGTCGCAATTCGTCCACGCTCGAAACGCCAAGCTACAACGATAAACATTCGATCATTTTCTAATTTACTTATTCCGTGTGCTGTTGCTCCGTTTGGATCGCAACTCCAGCCATAACCTCGAGAACGTTGCACCGAATCTTCTCTCACCGTTTGCGCCAGAAGTTTCTTGCGTTTCTGAGATCGTTCGCGAAGAGTCTGAAGCATAGTTTTTGTATACAAGGAACAGCTGACGGAATCTCAGTTATCGTGATAGGTTCATTGCTGTTGGGATAACACAGACACAGTTCGCTATTCGTTTCGATTCGATTCGATTCGATACGATTGATAATTCGATGGATAAGCACGGTCCTGTATTCTGAATTCGCAAGTTCCTTGTTATGCACCAACCTCTGTTTCAAGAGTTTTACCAGTACAAGATTATTTCTCCAACAATCGGAATGGCAACAACATACGCGGGGCAAGGGACTACCTCGGTCATCGGTCCTGTAGTTTCGGCGCAAACAATACTACTGTGTGGCGTGGAGATGACAAGACGGCACAGAGGCAAGAGTGGACTATCGTTCTGCATGTAGTAGTTACGTGTGTGCGCGCGCGCGTGTTTGTGTGACCGCTTCAGCCAATAGAAGGGGCGCTTCTTCCAAACTAACCAATCGGCCGCGCTTTCTTGCCCAGACATAATTTGTGAAGATTTATGATCGAAGACAATTAATAGACCTCTAGCAACAATCCAGTAGCTATTTTTTGTAGATCAGACTCGCATTTAATTAGTTATTAACCATTTTTGCAAAGGGTACTTGTTTCTCTTATGCCCGTAATGTGTAAGACAAGGAGAGGTTGAGTACGCAACAAGATAACATAGAGAAACAGTGGCGCGACAGTGTCGCCATCAATGGTGAACTAATATTCCCTATCTTCTCCATGTGTAAGACATGGGAAGAGACAGTGTGGTAGAAGGACAGAGAAAAGATATCGCTCGAGTCACCTCCTTTTATGCGGCACTTCCAGTCTCCTGGTAAGTAGTAGGCGTACATGAGATCAAGGAGGTATCCGACAAGATACCTCTTGTCGGGAGCCTCACTCATCTATCAAATCGATCGATGATTCGATCCGTATAGACTGTCCTTGTCGCACACTATACATCTCCTTGTCTAACACATTACAGACATAGGAAAAACAAATACCCTCTGCAAAAATTGTTAACAACTAATTAAATACGAACCCGATATATACAAAATTGCTACTGGATTATTGCTGAAGGTTTATTCTAGCTTCTTCAATCATAAATCTTCACAAATTATATCTGGAAAGTTAGAAAACATTTATTTACAAGATGGTATCAATATTTTTCTGCTATTTGCTGGTAAGCGGACCTGAAAATTGTTAATAACTATTGAACTACTAACAAAATCTAATGGAAAACACTACGTGAAAGTAGCAGGAGGCCCGTCTCGTATTCACCAATCGCTAAAGTTTATAAACTGTTGCTCGGAAGCGAGTGAATAATGAATCATCGATTGATTTGATAGACGAGTGAGAGCGGTCTACGTCCGTCCTCGTCGCTCTCCGTCAATTGCATAAGTCTGTCCATGTCGGATATGTACCTCCTTGCGTAACATGGGCGCCTTCCTTAGACCATATATACCTATAGACCCGGCATAGGTATAGTATGTGCATACGATGCAGTGGGACGAGATCCAAAATTATCTGGTGTCCACAAGCCTCGATTCGAGATAATTCAAAATGGTGGATAGTGTATGAGACGAATATATTATATATAATATATGTATTGTATTCGACATATACA